>LD347835.1:10065-28167 GCA_001465055.1 Ptychodera flava | reverse complement strand
ACGAGAAGGTAATAAAATCAACCACAAATGTAATAAAATAGTCAACCATTAATGTATCAACCCGCAACCACAAATGTAATAAACAAATTAACCATAAATGTAATAAAACTCAACCATAAATGTAATAAACTTGAACTTTCATATGTGATCATTTGTTTATCAATGCCCTGAGTAAATAATAACTTTAATAAGACTAGTGTTGCATACTCTCCTGAAACTAGGTTTCCTTTCCGAAACACAGAATAGAATACTTCAAAATGAGAACGCTATCTGACAACGGCGAGGTACTGATCAAACCGTTAGATAATGGAAGTGGAACATCAGTTCTAGACACTGATAATTACAAATTAAGGAAGCATCAAAATAACTCGTCAACCAGTGATACCACACAAAGTTTATGACAAATGACTCAGAACAAATGACAGAGAAATATAAAACCTTATAACAGAAACTTACGACACAAAACATGTTGATGAGAACATATATTTCAATCTGCCGTACTCGTCCGAGTATAAGCCCCCGGTTCGGCAACACTAAACAGCGGTAAAACTAGGGGTGGGGCTTATACTCGAGCAACCCCATGTTATCTGGCATGGACGCTTAATTTATGCTAATTTTATGCACGATTTTTTCAACACCACTCGATTTTGCTATCGCTTTCAAAATCGACTTACACATCCAAAGAAATTGATTGTACAATCTCTGAATACAGAAGTGATATTTTGGTAAAATTTCAGCATCGAAAAAAAACCCAAACTTGAAACAAAGACGTCATGTATGCTGCTGCTGATCAACAGTAATGTGAACAGGCATGCATTGCCTACACGGAAAGGCAACCCAATATGCCAGTATCAAACTGTCTACATCTTGTGAAAACAACAACATAGCAGTGAAAATTGTAATAGTCACCAGGAAAAGTCTTCACAAATGAAAGGATAATTGCTTCAAACAAAAGAAACTGCATGTTTCAAGCATGAAAACATCGTGGCCGTGAATGAAAATAAACGATGGCGGACGTGAGTGAGACTATTCTATTTAGGTTACGGGGTGAGTAGGGTCAAAGAATCAAGATAGTACTGGAAAAACGTGTCATTTTCCGTACGATGCTGTCAAGGGAACTCCAGTTTCCCATTGTTTAAACATCTTTTAATAGTTTATTTATTATCTAAAAGTAATTTTACCAAGTTAAATGATCAAATATACTCTCCTAACCTTTCTGTATTTCAGTTACACTAGGGTAGGGGCTTATACACGGATGTAATGCATTTTCTAAAATCCTCTGAAATCAGTAGGGGGGCTTATACACGAGCAGGGGCTTATACTCGGACGAGTACGGTAGTAAAAAACAATACGAACACTACCTTGAACACAGTAGAACGAAATTAGACATCCTGGCATCCCTAGTGAAGGAACAAACTTCAAGTGGGACAACATAGGAATACAGACAATCTATCGATTATTCCACACAATTTATCCACTGAAGACGAATTTGAGGCGATTTATTAAGAAAGTATGGCAATTTTCGAAAAAACGGCGTTAAAGGATCGTAGTGTTATACAGTCTTCCCCACTTTGGAGTAGAGACTGCACTGACGTTCAGATTACAGCAGTGTCTAGCCATGGCCAATCAGTTCTGTACACAAAACAGGGAAATGTAAAATACACTTTCAAATATGCAAAACACACTAAACGCAAACAATTAAGAAATGAATAATATGTGGAGTTGCTTTCCTTATTACATAGATCAATTTTTAAGGGCTAATTCCTAAATTGCAACGACAAAATAGATTTATTACATTTATGGTTGACAAGTATTACATTTATGGGTGATTTTTTATTACATTTATGGTTACCATTTATTACATTTGTGGTTGGTGTTTTTATTACATTTATGGGTGATTTTTATTACATTTATGGGCGATATTACATGTATGGGTGCATTTTATTACAATTGTGGTTGATATTACATTTGTGGAGATTATTACATTTGTGGAGGTTACAAGGTCAAAGGTCACCAAGGTCATGTGACATTTTGTCAAAAAATTTGTATTGCCAAGTTAGCAAAAATCAGACCTCTAGCTCTATTGGCTCACTCAAAATTAGATATGTGCATAATTAATGAGGTACAATATGTGGCGTCATAAGGTGTCCCATCATACCATATATGAAGGGTGTAGCACTAGTGGTTACCGAGTTATGGTGTATATTTTAGGTCAAAGGTCACCGAGGTCACATGACATGTCAAAATGTCTGAGATATCTGCGTGAACTGATGGACGAACGGACGGACATGACCCAATCTATAAGCCCCCTGGACTTCATCCGTGGGGACTAAAAACTGTGTCACTGCATCCTTTTTGCAATATGAATGCGATGAGAAACTAGATGTTTATTTTTCATGGCCTTAAACATGGGAGTCTATGGAGAAGTGACTTATACATGGGAGTCTATGGAGGTGTAAACTAAAAAGTCCTCTAACACGGCCAAATTTGATCGCACTGTGAAACAAATCAACGTGCATCTGTATGGGGTAGGCTATACGGTACTATCCCTGTGCAAAGTTTGAAAGAAATTGACCAGGGCATGTCTGAGATATCTGCGTGAACGGTCCGACGGACGCACGCATGCACGGACGCACGCACGGACATGACCAAACCTATAAGTCCCCCCTGATGGTGTCCGTGGGGACTAAAAAGGTCTATAAATATCAGTCAATTGAAGGGGGCAAGATGATCTATTGGGGCAGCAAAGTCATGGTCATCCTTTTGTCTAATACCTTGTAAGTTCATAATTTTTTGTTCCCTGTAATTTCCTGTGAGAACACACGGACAGATGCTCAGGACAGATGCTGGTGCTAGCTTGATAACTAACCTAAAACTTGTAACTTCATTGTCTAGGAGTAAAGACTGTAACATGTGATTTCCTGGATACTTAACCCTTTCACCACCATGGTTTTACCCAAACCCATTGTTATCAATGGTGATCTTGGCCCTGTTTACTGGGAACTTGGGGTGAACAGGTTAATCTCTGGAATGTGAATGTCAAAGTCTGTATATTGACTCAAGGATGTTTACTCAAGATTGAAGTGAGCAGATATGAGATAGTATGACAAATGGCTAGGATCATTTCAAATGTGAGAATCTAAAATATGAAGTATGGTTTTTTTAATCGCTTTTGATGCCCAAAAGAGCATGGAAATCTCTGATACTTCCATTCAGTGCATCCTCCATGTTTTGTTTCAAGCATTCATCTATCACACATTTCTGTTCCATAACTCATAAAACAGTCCAAAATGCAGGATTACTGTACCTTCCAAAAATACACATATGGAAAGCCCCTAAAATCAGCTAGTTGTCAACAATTTCCCATATCTATCTAACCGCTGATTCATTTGGCACCATTTTGAGGAATCAGAACCTTGAACATGGTCTACATTGTAAACATCCGTACTAAAGATCAACACAGTCTGTTCTGCAGTTTTTGACTTTTTGTCGTTTACGGAAAATTTTCACTGTCCGACATCCACTCAACCCCATCACAATAACATGATGACCTACGGTCATTATGTTAATGACCAGATGGCAGGAAGTGCATCAACTACTGACAACCTTGATACTCTTAAACATTGAAAAAGATTTGGAATATATTTGTTGGAAACCAAACCTGCTAAAATCGCCTCAGCTATGTTTTCTAATGATTTTTTACCGTATTTCAACACCAAATACAGTTCACCATATTAAATGCTTAAACTAAATCATCACATTATGTACCAGTACTCTTATTTCAAGTAGGTATAAAATTACAAAACATAAAAAAATTGCGTCAAGGACACTGAAGCTCCTCAAGTGTGAGGCCAGTTGAAGTAGTTGGTTCTTGGTAAGCAGTAATTGACTTGGAGGCATGGGGTTGGGATATGGGATACACGAAATTTGTGTTAGATACATTTAATTGCATATACGGCATGATTTGGCACATTAATATAAGTTGCACCAATCTGTCCTAATGTTTGGGAGTTGGCTTGGGAGTGTTACCATTCATTACCGACTTAATCGAGCGGTTCTCGGTCAGGTACGGGTTTGTACCATCATGGCTTTGGCTGCAGCTAACCAGTGATAACCAGTCACTACACCCAAGTTGTCAGTCTCACTTTTGCAATGCACGGGTACAACGCAATATGCTTCCATTGTTCTAGCCATTGACGTCTCCACATGTCTGGCGGCCATTGTACAGCTAGCTGGTTGCATAACAAAAGCAGTCGGTGCTCAGTACAGGCAGTATCTCCGTAGCATTGACCTCATGTCCCCTTTAGAATTCTTGGTACGCAAACAGCATACATAGTTACCAACTCGTCGGCAAGAGGATATGTTTGCCTGCAAACCAGAGCCAATACTTCGGATGATGGAATAAATAAAACATCCAAAGCCACGTCCATTGAATGGCACTGCCAAGGAGGTGAAGGACGTTACCAGGCTTGAACTTGCAGAGCTGAAGCCCAGCTTAATATGTCGGACACCAGTTTGTAACGGTATTTCCAAGTCGTTCATATCCGTTCCATCGGAGGAACAAGTCGAGCCGTCCCATTAAAAATACGTTCTCATTTTCAGTCACGCACAACTGAATAAGTGACTTTCCACTCGCACCATCGGCACCATCTGCCAAGTCGTTTGCAAGAGGTAGCCTTCTAGATTAGCATTGCCGAGTTGGTCAAGTTCGGCAGCAATCTCTATAGTGCCAGGCAGCCAAGTACGTCCAACTCCGCCAGAAAACGTCACCATGCTATCCTGCCAGTCCGCTAAAAATTGTAAAAAAAAGGAGCCCCCCTTGGCAGGAAAGGGAGTACCCAAAACTTTGGTAGAATAACAGTCACCAGTGCTTAGATTCTAGCTACACCGAATTTTTAGTGGATTTTCACCGACTTGGCAGGAAAAGGGTTAACATGCATTTTAGGATGTCGTATTAGCCGTATTTGCCAAAATTACAAGAAAGGGTCGGAAAAGAGGCATTCAGACAAGCGTTTTCTGTGGTTCATATTTTCGAGTAACTCGCATGCTGTGCCTTGGCCTTGTGACTTCGCGTCGAATAAACACAGTTCGGAAACCAAACGCACAGTAAGAGAGAATTTAATTCCTGGAGCTACTACATCGATTATGTGATCGCAATGCCGTACAAGTATGACCATTGTCACAAGAAAGCGTTCGCGTGTATCATCATCAACAGTGGACAAGAGCGAGAACAGCAGCAAGACTGCAACAGGTTGCCCAAAACATGTCAAGGGTATGAGGGCCCCAGAGAAGTATCATCCACCAGGACTATACGCCCATTCAGCTGCTTTATGAAAGTGATTGCAAATAAAAAAATACAAGTACTACATCTCATGTATGAGTGACTTTATTATTAGTAACGTTAGGAGATATCTAACTTCCTCCTAAAAAGTTTACATGTTGATTGACTGACTCTTTGCGAGACTGAACAAAAGGTTGTGTATAGCACGGTGCTGCCAGTAACAGTGACACAACGTGTAGCAAAGAAGTTTCATACTGTTGAGAAGCAGTCGCGTTGTTGTCATCTGTTCCCTTCTGCCTGACTAAGCCTCCTCTAAAATATTTTAGCTTCTTTGAGAATTTCGCAGTCATGTTCTCCCCAGGCCGTTTAACAGGATCGGGCCCGATCGTTTATTTTTTTCGTCCGATCCTTTATTTTTCATGCCGATCCTGTTTCATGTCCGCTGATACTCTTTAAATCACGGTCCCTTGTGGAGGGACCGTGGTTAAATGTGCCTGAAGACCTATTGTTATCGGCGGCGATTTTGTCACTTTTATTTCAGCAAGCGTATCAAGTGTGAAACGGTTCTAATGTGGTGATAACACGACGTGCCAGATGATTAAGGCCATCGTCTGGGCTAATGTCGGTCAAAATGCTCAAAAAATCAAATTTTATTACAAAATCTGAAAACAAGGTACTACACGCTTAGTGTTTTAAAATAGCCCAGACAATAGCCTTAAAAGGTTTATTCCATAGCCAAAATGTGTGAAATGGTTAGACTGTTTTCCTTTCATGTCGATGCTTTAAGGTGTTTTACACACAATGAGGCAGGGTTATCGGGTGCAAAGCACCTAAAGTCGCGCTTGTCTGTGAGGAGAATAAATGGGCCGGCCGTAGTGCAAATGAACATCGGCTAAGACGGATGAAACTTAAATTCAAAAAGCATGAAATGTGTTACACTGCTGATCGTACAGACAACGGCTATTTTATACGACGGACATGGAGTATACTCAACGAAACGCTCGGTGTTGCATCTTTGCCTGCGGGCACTCAGTCAAAGCATCTATACTATAGGCAACTGGTTGAACTGCCGTTGCCACCAATGACTCGCACTGGTACTGATCAGAACGTCAGGGAAAGTGATTTCGATCAGAAGTGGCTGAAATCGTATGATTGTGGTTGAGACAAACATCAGATGCAATTTAAATGTATGGTACTGCCGCGTGTTCAGACCGTTGCGTGTCCGAGTTAGCCATTTCGAGATCTGTGTATGTCAACATGACGTTGAGGCCATGTGTGTCACCTCGTGTCACACATTCTTAACTTGCATGGATTCGTTCGATTGACTTTGAGAAACAATTGCACTTGATCCAGTTTCAAAACCCATGACCCGTTTTACAATATTCAAGGCACCATGAAATGAAATAAAAAGGAACTGCATGAGCTAAAATAATCATTTGTGTGATCATCTGAATACAGCAGCTATGTACGTACGGTTAGGGTATACAGTATGGGTTCAAAGGTCGCATGTGTTCAAGTGTGCTTCACTGTCCACACAATGCATGGCGGCCGACGCCGCGCAGTTGTTGAAGTTTCGTACATTTGTTGAAGTAGAAGTCGGTGCAATTTCAAATCTTGTTCTTGAAAATACCCGGTATCATTATTTTCTGGCTTCTCTTTATTATGAATTGAGTTTTAAAGTCAACATATCTCTCTGCAGGCATGCTCTGCTGACTCCCAATTGTCAGTGCAATATTCAGTCCTATATGAACTTGTCCATGTAACTGTTTTGCCATGGACGTTTAAAAAAGACATCCATGGTTTTAGCAATCTGGCTGCAGACAAACATGTAGTAACAGAGGATCACATATAACGTCTGATTTTGAATGTTGTTCTAGAGAGAACTGGAAGACTTTGAATGAAAATATGGATGTAATATATGAAGTGCTTATTTTTAAAGTGCATAAAAGATTTTACTTTATCCTTTTATTGTGGGATTTTTCTGATGCTATGGAGTGATGTGTGTATTGTTTAATTAACATAAAATTTACATAATTATTGTTATGCAAATTAGGCGATCATGTTTCAGAAATTTCTGGGGAGAACACTGGAACACTACATGCCTTATATCGCTGACACTTAAGGGGTAGACCCACCTTCCGTGAGTTATTTTGGTCATTTTTTGTTTTATGATAAATTTTGAATCTGTCTAATATGGCCTTTGAGTGGACGATAAGTTTGAAACCATATCATACTCGGAAATTAGTTAGATTTTAACAAAAATGAACATTGTAGGCCAGTTCGCGTGCCGTGTTTTTCTAATGTCTTAACGGTTTCCAAATTAGTCACGGCTATCTCAAGAGCGTAAGTAGATTACGTTAATTCCGTCCGGAGGAGTGCGCATGCGTCAGTCTTCTTCCCAGCTGCCGGCAGGAAGTATGTCGCGGCTACTGAACATGCTGAAGGTAGCTGTCGATTGCAAAAGCATGGTCCACAAAAGCGAAATATCAAGCATATGGCCGGGAATGAGAGGACAGTTAAAATTGTCAGAGTTGCAGTCAGGCTTAAAACTCCAGTTTCCAATGCGTTGAAAAGGTGTAAACTGGAAATGGTCGCAAGCGAGAACTGTAACGCAGAACGCTTACAATTACTCATTCAAAAGTTGCCTGTCCTGTTTTTCTCGAGGGTGTATGACTAAACTGAGCTTCAAACAAAAACTTGTGATACATCTTGCGCACAACAGAGAAGCTGCTCGTTGTAGTTTACATTATTTTTACCTCGTTTTCCTATGACACGTATTTAATAAAACTGTTCCCGTATAAAACAAATAACGGCCGAAAATACAAATAGTAGGTCTTTGTCTTTACATGTTTGCCAAATAAAGTCCAGCATTCAAAATTATTCGCCGCCGAAAACCAAAACGTACATTTGTGTCGGCTAACAAATGACGTGGACTCAATGCAAAGTATAGTCTGACATTCAATGACCCCGCCCCAATCAAACGAGGCTACTCCGAAAATCCAAAAATTACGTCTTTTTCTGATAACAGTATACATGTTTGTCTGCACTTCATGAAGTCCGACATTCAAAATTGATCCCGCTCCGAACTAATTGCGACTGATGATAAAAATGTCAGGTGATTTTTTTACGTCTGCAAATGCCCAGTGAAATCCGGCAACCAAAACTGTTACTGGCCCCCCCTTATGTTACGGTTTACACGTAAAGCATGCAATGAAGATTACGTTCCTAGCCTGTACCACAGGCGTACGGAATGTTTCCTAGATCGTCGTCGGATGGGAAGTGACTGACACTGTACTGTGAGGCCGAAGGCCGAACCTAGTTACTGTATAAGAATACAAGGTATGTCACGGAAAAATCAACCGGTGGCCCAAAACAAACGAAATAAAGCATCTACCTCAAAAAAATTACATCGACCGGTCGGAAATACCTTCAAACTTTCAAATCTTTACTCTGGTTACAGAATTCTTTCAAATCTGCCAGTTATGGGCGATAATTGACTGTCCGGCGAATACTCTCACTTGCATTGCCACTCCGCCATTTTGAATAGCTGTTTTACTCCCAAAAGCCTTTGCGAGTGGACGAGTGACCCCGTAAAGAGTTTGTTTACAAATGTCAGATGGCGGGATTTAAACATCACGCTGCCGAGGCAATAGTTTGCGTTGATTGCCTTGTTGCCAGATAGCTGAAGTTGTATTCACTGACAGTATGAAATTTACCTAACGGTTAACGGTTGAATTTAGCGGTTGTGGGGTCACGGGGTCACTCGTCCACTTGCAAAGGCTTTTGGGAGTAAAACAGCCATTCAAAATGGTGGAGTGGCAATGCAAGTACAATTTTAATAGGTTTCCTTCAAAGTATTTTACAAGAAACTGTCTCAGCAAATGTTTTGTATACTGATAGTTTTCTCTGATGCTCCAGAGACAATGCTGTGCACAGTCGCACAACGAAAGTTTATCCAGACAAAAAATAACGATCATCTGCGTAGTTTTCAAAATGTGACTGTCTCTGTGAAAACACAAGTCATCGTTGATGACACAGTCCCCACTTGTTAATGGGTATTTTGATTACAGGTCCTCAGAGAGGATAGAGTCCTCTCCATTAGGTCTGAGATATAAATACTTTTGAATGAATTCGCTTGATACATGTCTGAGTTATGGTTCAGGACATGACAAAATCGTAATAAAATGGCCGCACAGTGGCCATATTGGATCGCATCACAAAAGAAATTGATGTGCATAGCTATGACATTGGTCGATGTCCTTGTACCAACTTTGAATAAAATCGGTTGAAACATGCGGATATGCCTGAGAAATGGCTCTGTACATGAAAAAATCGTAATAAAATGGCCGCCTGGTGGCCATATTGGATCGTATCACATAACAGATTGACGTGCATATGTATGACATAGGTCAATGTCCTTGTACCAACTTTGAATAAAATCGGTTGAGATATGCCTGAGTTATGGCTCTGTACATGAAAAAATCGTAACAAAATGGCCACACAGCGGCCATTTTGGATCGTATCACAAAACAGATTGATGTGCATAGCTATGACATTTGTCAATGTCCTTGTACCAACTTTGAATAAAATCGGTTGAAACATGCCAGAGTAATGGCTCTGTACATGAAAAAAACGTAATAAAATGGCCGCCTGGCGGCCATATTGGATTGTATCACAAAACAAATTGACATGCATATCTATGACATTGGTCAATGTCCTTGTACCAACTTTGTATCACAAAACAAATCGACGTGCATCTGTATGACATATGAAGTAATTCTTGTACCAAGTTTGAATGAAATCGCTCAAGGCATCTCTGAGATATCTGCGTGAATGGACGGACGGACGCACGGACGCACGCACGGACGCACGCAGGGACATGACCAAACCTATGAGTCCCCCCGGACGGTGTCAGTGGAGACTTATTAGCAGGATCACCATTTTCAGTTTGTGCACTTTAATTTGCAGTTACAATGAGACAAAGTGTGTGCGAAACCACAAACTGCCAAATGTTCTGATCAGTGGTTGGAATTTTAGAGCTGAACATGGCATAATAATGACTGCAGATTATAGAGGCACCACCTAGTACCCATGGATGACATGCATACTTTCAAGGTAACAGAGCTTTCCAAATATGAAAAACAGGGGACAGATTTTCTAACTTCTAAAACTTGTGCAAACACTGATATTAATGACCACTTAATATATAACCACTGAGAAGTAAAATAATAATAAAGATCATTTAATTGAATAACATTTATGGGCCGGTTGACCAATATGACAAACTTTATTGAGACAAGGAAGAAATTTCAATGTTACAAGCATTTATGACCATGATGTACTGTGTTATGCGATGGATCTTTTGAAAATGCGTATCAAAATATGAGTGTTAATTGTCCTAAAAAGCTCAAAAGGAATTTTTAGTTTGCCTTTGTCTCTAATGAAATCATTCATCATTTCTATCCCCTTAAAATCATTCATTGAATAACAAGTGCTTGTTGAAAATTGGTGGGCTCAGCATTACATAATTTGTGCTTACTAATATTTTTTGAACCAAATTCGTAAATTTACTAACAATTTTGAAAGGCCAGGATCAATTAAACGCAAACTTACAGGACTGTGGGCGCACAATAGGGGGATTACTGATGACGCAGCTATTTGCATACATTGGGCGGGAGTATTTGAATTCTCATAGCATCGCTTTGACCGTATGATGAATTTGAATAATCCTGATGGGCACTTTTGTGAGATATGCAAAGAGAGGTCAAATGGTCATACAGGGAACACATTTTGAAACATGTTTTCTCCGATAAAAAAAAGGAACATTTTTTCAGTTTATTTGCTATATATTCACAGACATCATAAGCAAGATTCAATGACAATGAAAGCAAAAATTATGCGTTCTAGGACTAAACGCGGCACGTCCGATCACTTGCGTGGCTTGCATAGCTTTGCATAGTTTTACAATAATCCGACTTTTATAGGGGAAGTTCCTGTTTAAGTACAGTATTCAGGGTTTCTGTGGCTCAGCAAAAATTACTGAGACATTCGTCACAGAAACATAATATTTACGGCTTTTCATTTGCTAATTTTGCAGGTATCTATCCTGGAGGCTGACAGTGCACAGTTACTTTAATTTTTTTCACCCATACTTGTATGTCCACAATTTATGAGGCAATTAAAAGTAAAGGTGTTCTATAAAAAGTTTGGGTCACTTGCCAAACCAGACATCAATCTTCTGAATCCCTGCTATTATTATGAGTACTGCAAAGATATTTCCAGGGTGACCAAAAGAAATTATCTGCCAAGCCCTATTTACAGTGTAGTTTGACTTTTTGTAAATACAGATTGTGGCATGAACGGTGAACGTGATCAGCACCTTCTAATATACTCTTTACTGTGTACTATAGTCCTAATAACACAACATTTGCCTTCAATAATGTGCTATGTGCTAGCATGTCAAGAACAGCAAAATTACTCATGCAAGGCCCGATACAAATACAAACCCAACTACAGATCAGTTAAATATGAAACTGTCTTGTGTTTGGTACAGAGGGGAATAAGGGAAGACAGCTCATTTGACTGAACAACAGGCTTCTGGGAGGAGTTATGGTTACATGTTCATGATCTCTGTTCTCTCAGTTTCAATGTTCATGTACCTTTGACACTTGTACACACTGTTCACCCTAAACAAGTGTTTATTCAGAAAGTATACTTTGGTAAATATTTACAAATTCATTAAAAACCTATTTTTCTGAAATTTTTTGTAAAGTACAATGTAATATTTGTTGCCATAGGTCTGAACAACTACTACACATCTGTACTCGAACAACACATCCTGCCAGTGGTCCAAATAGGCTAACTGTACTGTATGTCCATAGATTGAAAGACCCATGAGTGAAATGTTGGCCTTTATCCCTTATCCTTGGCCTTTAACCCTTATCCTGCCAAATCCATAAGTCAGGTCAAGTTGGGTAAAACCAGAGCAGTAAACAGATATGTTGCTGTTCATCAAACATTGGAACATTTGAAAGCCTTTGAAAACGCATATACATAATTTTAACAGACTTCAAGGGGGTCGTTGCATGTTACATAGCCTCTTTCACCTAATCTAATATCACTTTTTTACATCAAAATTCAGTTAAATATTCAGTAATATGTTTATCTAAGATTGAAATATTGGTAGAGTTTATTGTTTGAATGTAAGGCATTTGTAAGTTGGGCAAGGAAGAAATACAAATGTTGCATCCTGGCTTCTTTCTCTTTCATATATACCTCCACTCTGGCTGGTTCAAATTGTGTGAAGTTTTCACATTCTTGAAATACTATACAACAAAATGACAATATTGTTTGCCTAGAGTATAAAGTTATTAACCCGAAAATGTCATTTCAACTTTGATTATCATGAGTTCGATAACTTTTCTGAATATCAGTCTTTCAATTCCTACCCTTTGTGAATATGAATGGGTAACGCAAAACAAAATTGTCATTTTTCTACACATAAATAATTTTGAGCTTCAAATGAGACATTAATTAAGTTCCATGAAATAGTGTCTTGTTCATTAATTTATTATTCACACAAAATTTGAGGTTTTTACTCAAAATACATGTGTATATCATCTTCATCCTTCAAGTAAACAACTGCTATCAATACCATACAAAACTTTTGATTCATAGGTTTTTTAGATATATCGTATGAGGGTGTTTTCATGTCATATATGCTGAGAGATACTGCTTTGAAAAATGTGTATTGGGCAAGTGCAATGCCACCGTAACTGCCACTTAATACCATGCCAAGCGGGCAAAACAACAAATGGAATTTGGCTTGAACCTGCCTTTTACTGACTACATGCAGTTAGGGAAGTGACAGCTTTAAGAGGGGGTTGGAAGGACATCAGTACATGAGTGGTCTATGCTGATGTTGACTTATTTGGACATTGTAAATCTTTTGCAACACCATTGAGAGACCATGTGAAACTTTTTGGAAATTAACTTGTCATTCAAGAATAAAAGCCTCATGACTCTGCAACTGAACAATTCTTGACATGTTGGCCATTTTGGATATATCTGATCTCAACTTTCTACTGGAATTACCATTCTGTCAATGTATTTTTGGGAACTGTTATTATGGTGGCACAAAATAAAAAATAATGACATGCTCATGATTTGATTCATTGGCAGCTGTCCACCACTGAGATACAGAGACTGTTGATATCATTTTGTACAAAATAAATTTACCAGGTAAAGTTTGCATAGGAGAAAAATACACTGGCCAAGAAACATTTTTTCAATGGTACTTACCTGAAGGCAAAACACAAATATAAATACAGTCACTGTACTGTAACTTTTTTCTTCAGTTTACCGGATCAGTGGTAAGTTAACGTCCAGCACTCTTACTAATGCACCTACAATTCTACCTATCACAAACATTGTCAAATGTGATGTTGTTTTCAAAAATTTCATATATTATGAGAGAATCTTTTCAGCCAGAACCTATCATGATGTGATGAATCTAATGCCATCAATCGAGTTCATTCTGATTTCCTGTACAGCGCCTGCTGAAACATTACGTATGTCACAACACTAATGATGAGCTTTGCCCACTTCAACTGGAAATGAATTATTGATCATTTCCACCCTCTTTAGAACCCTTAACTGTATTCAAAGCTGACTGGCAGAGCTCTGCATGGCCTCCGAAAGACCGACTCTCAAAATGGCGTCCAGTACGTATAGGAGAAAAGTTCAGATGTTGTGAAGGTTCACGAAGTATGAATGATGTAGTCAACTTCTATTATAAGATTCATTACATCATCGCAACTTCTGCGCACCGTCCGACGCGTATTGTTTTCGCTACTTCGCGAATGAAACCTGTTAACTAATACATTAACCTTCATCTATACGTGTAATATACCCCTCTGAAATCCAGAAGCTGATCTTTCCGAACCCGATTACATTTGATTTTACGAATTAAACCTAACCGATTACCACGCATGTTGCGCTCTGCCTACGTCGATGTTTCCTGTACAACTAGCTGGACCACGCCAGGTGAAAATAGCCCACTCTTCTTAAGACTCTCCTCACACCTTGTCGATTTCAGACATTCGATAAACCAAGCTCATATTCATAATTACAGAAGTCTTACAGACGACATGGAGAAAACGTGTATCCATATGATTGAAAAATATATTGATTTCACAAAGCATTCAGCGTCATAAACGTCGACAAGGAGGGAGACAACAAAGCTACGAGTACGACGGTCCACCCAACAACACTCAGTTACCTATACACCGTGCACAAACGCTTACCTGCAACAGGGCTTGACTTCTCCAAAACACACCATCTTGTTTTCCACTGCAAAAGAAATAAGTGAATGACGGTGGACATTAGTAACGTATCTGTTCAACTCAAGAGAAGGTAAAATTGACAATCACCGGTGTCCTTACCTTCTTGCCGTCACGATATTTGACGATATCTTGCAACAGTATATTTGGATGATCCGCCATTTTGGTATTAAACTTTGAAGGTTACCATCAGCGGCGTAAGGTGGCTAACTTCCCAGACATGCGGGCGCCGAGAGGGCGCTCTGTCCGATTAACAACAACAAGCTGGCATCGCTAGTACCAATCGTAGCTAATATGCTGGCTGCATCAAAATTATGGTACCTGGCATCATTTGATCATGTACCAAAAAAAATTATTAATGAAGCAAATAGTAAATTATGGAATTTTATTTGGAGAGGCAAATGAGAAGTTATAAAAAGGGGCATTTTCATTCAAAGATATGGTTACTGTGGCAAAAAAGTCATTGACATTGAAGAAAAAATTAAAGAACTCCGATTAAAGTGGCTTATGAAATTATTTGAGAAAAATTATCACTATCTCCATCTCAATGTCAACAACAAACAAACCCCAATGGTGTGTGGGGATATATTAAATACCTGGAAGTCACTTAGACTTACAAGAGTGAATTTACCAACATCAAAACAGAATCTTCTTAGTGAATTTCTGTGGTATAATGACAATATTAAGGCGATACTGAAGGATTGAAATCGCTAAGCAACGGTTGCTAAGGAAATCAATCAAAATGCAAAGTTTTCATGGTTTTCTTTGCATAATAAAGATTTACAGAACCATACTATTCCAAAATACGCAGGTTGTCGCGCGATTGGTCAGTGACGTCACACATATACAAATTTTCACAGCTCTATTTTAAAACGTTTCAGCTCCCTCAAATCTGCACCAAATTTTCCAAAATTTCAGAATGTAACACATGAGATACATGTTTAAAGCCCCTAGCATGGATTAGATTATCTGTTCAAGTACAAACGATTTTTGAACAGGAAAATATCTACAGTGTCATTTTGTGAAATTTTGAAGGGTTTAACGGCGAAATCTCATAAACGGCCCAGAATTTTTAGAAACGCATGCTTATCTATATTCCCATCTATGACTTCAATAATCCTACCAAAAAATCAGCTAAATTGGTTTACAATTGAGAGAGTTCAAAGATTTTGAGCATTTGCAAAATACCAGGAGTCGAAAATCCACAGAAAACAACGGAACGGTAAGATTTTGCACGTGCAAAAGTGCGCGTTTGGAACGTTGCCAGCCATAGCAACCAACGCGCGCTTTGAATCCTTCGGTATCGCCTTAAGAGATGAAGAAAGTGTCCTCTTTTATGAAAAATGGTCAAAGAGTGGAATTTTAAGGCTTAAGGACATCCGGAATGATAATAGTAATGACTGGCTTCAACAATGGGAAATAATTGCAAAAATTAGAGGAGGTACAAATAGACATGTGCAAGAGGAAATTAAGACTGAGTATGAAACACTCCTCAATGCTATACCAGATTCCTGGAAACAAATTATCACTTCTAACATTCAAAATGAAGACATCTATGATATTTTAGACTTAGAGAATTATTGTCTGACAAAAAGTGATGTCAAAACCAAGTCATATTGGAAATTTATGGTGGATAATAAATGGCATGCAGTCAAGGTTAAATTGGTCAAAAATGGGCTGACAATCTAAGTCTCACTGACAGTTACAAAGATACTTTATTCAGTCGTCTTAATTCAACAGGAATTGTTAGCAATTCAGGTAATGCTTTAAATTGAAAGATTTTCCATAGAGGCCTAGTCGCAGGAAGCTTGGCCAAAACTTTCAATTTAAGTGATAGGAAATGCAATATTTGTGGCCAAGAAGAAACACTAGAACACATCTTATTTGAGTGTAAATACGTGAAAGAAATCTGGCAGAAATGTATTTCTTTCTTTTTCAGAAAATAAAACTTCGATAAAAATATCGATATCAAAAGATTTGCAATGGCAGGAATCGAAAATTATTTATTGTATTACTTCCTTTGTAAAAATATACAGTGTGGAATATTCAAAATTCAGTTACTCTTGATGTGATTAAAGTTTCCCTTCAATCCTATCCCGTTATGCAATTAAAATGTTATCTTAATTTCCTCATGGATGAATACATTATATTTCACTTATAAGAATGCATCTTGAATGCATTTATATGATGATCTTTATAATTAAACAGCTATTTTTTTTGGGTTTTTTTCAGACAAGTTGCATTGAAATTTTTATGCATTCACAGTCATGTAGTTTTTTTTATTTGTGACCATGTTGAAATTAATTTATCTTTTTCAAAAAAAAAAGCATGCATTGCTTGCCACTCACTCCACCTCAGGCACACATTCATTACATGCATGCACGGTACACTCTGCCGTCTGGAATGCGGTACACTGATTGCAATTGTTCTGTGCAAATATTTAAAAACACATAGGACCTGCATGATACATGGCAAATATCGACCTGTTGGTCCTCAGTTCCTAATAACAAGCCATTTTTTGATATTTATAGAACTATATGGCAGCTATTGTAGCCTCCATAAATGTAATAATCTCCACAAATGTAACATCAACCATAATTGTAATAAAGTGCACCTATAAATGTAATATCACCCATAAATGTAACAAAAATCAACCATAAATGTAATAAAAACACCAACCACAATTGCAATAAATGGTAACCATAGATGTAATAAAAAAATCACCCATAAATGTAATAAATCTATTTTGTCGTTGCAATTGAGGAATTAGCAGTTAAATATTTATCTATGTAATAAGGAAAGCAACTCCACACATTATTCATATCTTAATTGCTTTCGTTTAGTGTGTTTTGTATATTTGAAAGTGTATTTTACGTTTCCTTGTTTTGTGTACAGAACTGATTGGCCATGGCGAGACACAGCTGTAATCTGAACGTTAGTACAGTCTCTACTCCAGAGTGGAGGAGACTGTATAACACTACGATCCTTTGACGCCGTTTTTCGAAAATTGCCGTACTTTCTTAATCAGTCGCCTCAAATTCGTCTTCAGTGGATAAATTGTGTGGAATAATCAATAGATTGTCTGTATTCCTATGTTGTCCCACTTGAAATTTGTTCCTTCACTGGGGATGCTAGGATGTCTAATTTTGTTCTACTGTGTTCAAGGTAGTGCTCGTATTGTTTTTACTAGATTGAAATATAGATATATGTTCTCGTCAACATGTTTTGTGTCGTAAGTTTCTGTTATAAGGTTTTATCTCTGTTATTTGTTCTGAGTCATCTGTCATAAACTTTGTGTGGTATCACTGGTTGACGAGTTATTTTGACGCTTCCTTATTATGTAATTATCAGTGTCTAGAACTGCTGTTCCACTTCCAATATCTAACGGTTTGATTAGTACCTCGCCGTTTTCTGATAAGGTTCTCAAAGTATTCTAATCTGTGTTTTGAAAAGGAAACCTAGTTCCAGGAAATATGCAAT
>LD347829.1:59121-72848 GCA_001465055.1 Ptychodera flava | reverse complement strand
ATGTTTATGTCAATAAATAAGTAACCACAAGTGCTGTGTCCTTTGTATTTAGTAGGATGGGAGACCTTATAACAACACACGCTTTACCTCATTAATTATGTACACATGTAATTCTGGGCAAGCGAATAGAGCTAGAGATCTGATTTTTTGGCGTATTGGGATTAATTAGCAATACAATTTTTTTTTCCAAAATGTCATGTGACCTCGATGACCTTTGACCTTGATTATACATATATATGCATATCTCAGTAACCACAAGTTCTAAACCATCCAATTTTGATAGGATAGTAGACCTTAATATGTCACATCTTGTACCTCATTTATAATGCACATATGTATTTCTTGGCTGGCCAATACTGCTAGAGGTCTGATCTTTTTTCCCGATTTAGAACCATAACTTAGACATGCCTCATGTGTTTCAATTTGGGAACAACGACATAGACCTATGTGCCCATAGATCTCAACATATACACTCCAGTGATACTTCTTAATGACCACATTTTCCTGCCCCATCAAGACTAATACTCCTATTACAAGTGGGGACTATGTCATTGTAAATGACTTGTTGAGTTAATGGTTGTATCACAGTATTCGATATTTCTAATTCTGTATTTTTTCCATTTTATATTCTGAATAAATACGTTAAACAAATTTCACTGTCTCCAGTACATTACATTTAAGTATTTTCACTTCATGCACTTTATCCCTTTCACACATGTTCAAATATCTGACCAGAGAACAAACACTAAATAGTCCAGGATGGGAGCTACAGTGTCATTGACGCTATTTTTTGGAGCATCAAGCTGCCTAAACAAGAGCCTTGGCAAGCAAAGATCACTGATCTGCCCTATTCATGTGTTACTACAGGTGAATCGCATAGAGGTGAATTTCTTAATAATTCCTGCAAATGAAAGACAGATGGACATGTATGCTTTTGGTTTTACTTTTTTGAACCCATACTGAATTAGAAGGTGCTCTTTACTCAATTTCAATTGACAAAAATTTGACTTCAATAACAAGGAAATCTAACTGACAGTTTAATAACAGATTCAATCATCATGAATCGTATATTAGTCAAATTGTACACTCTTATGAGTTAAAAGTTTCCTCAAACACTGCAGTGCATGCAATTTTTCTTAATGGATGCTCATTTTATAATGCAGAATATTAGTTTAGGACAGTTTAAGTTGCAATATGGATCAAACTGTCGATTCTTTTTTGTAAAATTAGGTAAATAGACCATTCTTCGTTGAAGTACTCTTCCTAGCTAAGCCTCTAAGTCTGGTCTTGCATGGCCATGTCATCATGTCGAGGCATAGTAAATGAGACCATTGGTTGTCTGACAGAAGTCGGATGGAGCTTCAAAATCTGTAGGACCAATCAAAGCACATGTTACACATGTTACACGTCTCCGATACGCTGACATTCCGAGATATGTTGCCAACAGGTAAGCACACCATAATAAGGCAACTTGTTCCTGCATAATGCTAACGGGTGCGTATACCACTATGCACTAACATTGCTTTGTTTGGACTGGTAACGCAAAGGGATTAATGGCACAAAGATTTTACAAAAGACATCATTGCCATTTGACATTAAGGTTACTGCTTTTTTTGAGTGTCAGCCAAACTCTTTGACAGAAAGGACGCTCGTGATACGTTCTGCAAGGTGACTCATACACTTTGCCATCGGTACTAAAATAGTAGCAGTCAGCGATTATGTGACAGGCTATTTACAGGTAATGTACAACCATGTGGTGGTACTTTAAAAAGCAGGATCCAACCACTTGTTCTGCTAAGGTCTGATTTCAGGGATCCGAGCATCAAGCTGCCTGGACAAGAGATCTTGGCAGGCAAAAATTACTGATCTGGCCTGATCTGCCCTATCCATGTGTAACTAAAGGTGAATCCCACAGAGGTAAATTTCATTATCATTCCTGGAAATGAAAGAATATTTGTGCTCTTGTTTGTACTTTTTTTTACCCATCCTTAATTAAAAAGGGGCTCTTTACTCAGTTTCAATTGAAAAATAATTTGACTTTAATAGAAAGGAAATTTAACCAACATTTTAAAGAACAGATGTAAAGATCATTAATCATTAATCAAATATTAGCCAAGTTGAACACTCTTGTGAGTTAATAGTTTCCTCAAGCACTGCAGTACATGCTCTGTTTCTTAAGGATGGTCATTGTATGATGCAGAATACCACAGTATTAGACTAGGACTGGTATGCAAAAATGTAACAGGCATGGTCAAAGTGGTAGATAACAGCTACTCTTATGATTAACATTTTGAAGCTCTATTTGTACATTGAATAGATTCTTGTATAATGCAAAGCGAACATCTATTCAGACCGCTTTCAATCAAAGAATGCACAGCTGTGGGCATAATTTCATGAGACATTGCCAATTTAAGTTCTGCTAGGAGTTATTAGAAAAAAATCCAGTGGAAGTATTGCCCAACACACAATGCTAGTGTAAAGATATTTAGGAATTTATTTTTAGTAGTTCCAATTTATAAATTTTAATAAATGTATTTCTTTGAAATGAGTTGCTAATTAGTTTTCAAAGAATGTGAAGTTGACCCTAGGATAATCTATGGTGACACACTTAATGAACAACAGCCTTTTGGATTAACTTCTAGCTCTCCCAACTAACATGGGCCAAATAGGCATCTGCATGCATGTCAGCATATGACAATGTTTGTAAATAGTATAAAAAATTAATGAACATTTAATAGTCATATTATTACATATGATATGGTGACATGATAAGAAATAGTGCCTTATATTAAACTTTCATGTTTTCGTGTGTCACCTGTTGGGAGAGAAATGGACAATTTGGTGGCAGTGATTTCTGTCTGAGGTGGGGAGTACATATATTCTGTAAGTTGCAAGTCAATCTAATAGAAACACTAATAAATTGTGAGCCACATCTCTGAACTATGTTGTGGTCAGTGCTGAACACAAACGCTTCACTGGCCAAATACTTTAATCCTTTGCAGGTTTAAACTTAACAAATAAGCAAGCTGAGTTCATGAGTGTTGGACTTTGCTCAGCATGTGATAGTGGAAGGTAGACCACCTTTCCAGTGCGGTCTTTTTGACTGTGACTTCAACAGCTTTATCACTGTCCTTTGAGATCCTCATCTTTTTGAAAAAGAGAAAAAATGTGATAGCTGTTACAATAATATTGACCAGAACATATTAAATTAATGTAGTATACAAAAAAATTTGAAACCTTTGAAGTAAATCAATACATGCAGTGTACATGTAGCTGTATTTCTGGTATACAATTGAGCGACCTCATATGACCTTTGCCTAATGGTTGTCAGATGCAGTTGTATACTGCAGGCTTTTACATTTTATTTTGATAATAAAGGCATGGTTCAGGCATCAGATTGTCTTGCAAGGAAATTAATTTACTAGATTACAATTTCAATGGAAAACAAAAGGCTATGGCACCTTCATAATGCTCTTACAGACTAGAACAAACTCGATCCCTGGAATCTAGTCCCGTACCTTTAAATGTCAGTGAGGAAGCCGAAATAAAAAGACGGACAGTGTATCTTTTATATTACCTTCTAAGATCTCCTTTCTATAACAGATATTCCAAGTAAGAGAAACAGTGTCATCTATAGAATTATGTCTGATACTTTGTGACCAATGGAAGAGTACTGTTCTCTAACATGCAGAAGCCAAAGGTACGTGTATAGTAAAGAGTTGTGAAATGACAAAGAATTACTCCTGTTTCATACCGTTTGTCATGTTGCAGTAGGCACAGTACATCATGTCCATATAATTGTGTGCATTGTTTTGTTGAAGCTCTGTTATTCTATTAAAACACTGATGATTCTGTGCTGTGTAAGGGTTTTGATTGGTCAAAGTTTCCTATATAGTATACTGTATGTAAGACGTGTATCATGTGTACATTACCTGTAAAAGTAACATATTAGGCCAAAGTAATTAAATTCTTTGTTTTGCGTCCCCACCCCCATAGGTTTTTCATGTTTTTTCATGAAAAACACACATAATGTATTTGAATAGGAAATTTTAGGACATGGCTGCTTAGCTTTTCTGAACTGAAATTTTGTTACAATTCTTTATTTGCTGCAATCAAATTACATTGTGTTAATTTTCTTGTGTGTTTTTTTTTTGCCGCTTAGACGCGCACCTTTTCCCATTGAGAGTGAACGGAAAACAAAGAATTTAATTACTTTGGCCTTATAATAGTGTGTTCCGAACATCACAGTACTGCTAGAAACTTTTACATCAGTGGCTGCTGTAGTACATGTAGATACAACAATGAAGATACAGAGAAAGGGTTGTATAGCTTAGACACTAGTTAAACTTCTCTTCCACTACTCTACATAAGTCTTGCCAGTTGGTCATTTGGCCAGTTGGTCAGTGTACATTGATTAATCCTGAATGTATTTGTATAGATGATGTTACATGACTTACCAACATGAAAAAAGTGAACAATTTTACCCAATAAATTTCGTTATCATGCATCTTCTTTCATGTGAAAGACATGTGGACATATATGTAAATGTTCTATTTATAACACCCATGCTTCAGTATTGCAGGATATGCTCTTCTGTAAATTCCTATCACTGAAATAATTTGAGTAATAGGATTATAAAAGTTAACTAACCAAACTTGTCGATTACCTATTCAACTTTCATGAAGTAACACAGAATAGCTAATTACAGGTAAGTATAAATACACAACATTCTGTCAAACTGCATATGTTCATTATTGTGAATGACAGCAATAGTTTTCTGATTAACATTAGAAATTTAATAAACTCAACCAATATGTCTCGCCTCCAGCATTAGGCCTTAGGTGAGATGGATGGACTGAGTTTACTTAATATATATATATATATATATATATATATATATATATATATATATATATATATATATATATTCATTGCTTGGCATATTGATACTGTAGATTGTTCAGTTAAAGTCCAAGAGCTTTGAAACAAGAGTGTTGTGCCCTCACCGTGTACTAATACACATAACGGTATATTAAAATCGAATAAACTATGTGAAAGCTGAGTACAGTATCAGACTTTACCCACTTTGATTTTCACTCTTCATATACTTTGTTTGAATATCTTTACCTTTTGGAAGCGCGGGAGAAAGTATAGTTGTGACAATTTGACCAAAGCACATATCAAAAATACTGTGTTATACAAAAGACTTGTATCAATAAACCATACACTGCATGTTAGGTGTATAATTTAAGAGAAATCATATGACCTTTGCCTTATTGTTTATTTTAAGTTGTCAGTTGTAGTTGAGCCACAATTACATTTTTTATTAACATGTATTATAAAGTTAAGTCACATGTAAATTAGCAAAATATGTGTGGCAAAATGTAATAAAAGGACATAAGTTCTTGTATAAGCTGCAAATCATCCAATTACCTGGCCTCTCTCTTCTCCCAATTTTGAGATTTCCAAACCTTAACTCCGCTCTGGCTTGGTCAAATTTTCTGACATGTTCACAATATCTTCTTTAAATACATAACAAAACGAATATATGTTTGTTTGGCAAGAAAGTTCTTACATTTTGAATAAGAGGCATTGTAATTTTGCTAATCATGTTTTTATTCTTATTTTTAGTGTCAGTCTTTCAGCCCTTGCCATTTTAGAAGATAGATAATGTAAAATAAAATAGTAGGTTTTTTTTCTACATATACTTTTGTTTCAAGTGAAATATTACATATCAGAAATAGTATCGAGTGTTTGACTTAAATTAATTTTTATCATTAATACCAAACTTTAGATTTTTTACCCAAAATATACTCCGCCTTCATCCTTGGATACACTATTGCTATTTGCCCAACACACAATGCTTTAGAGTCTCTGCTTTTTGATGCTTTTTGAAAATATATAGTATGAGGGGGTTTGCTTATCATCTTTGATGAGAAATACTCCTTTTAAAATAATCCTGTCGGCAACATGCAGCTCCACCTTAAATGGCAACTTGGCAAATGACCCCTGAACTTTAATCTGTTTGTACAGTTTCATTAGATCTGCCAAAGACTGGTACAAGTCACATGACCAGCATTCGAAACCAGTGGCCCAACCCATATACATGCAGGTAGTGCAGAATTCAGACACCCTTTCAAAAGTTTACTACCAATTTTAGATTGCCGTTGCTTCAGCATTCAAGTTCAGCATATCCTTGTGAGCATTTTGACATCTGGTTGTTGCAGTCTTCGCCTTCGAAGGAGCTAACAACATTGCATATTATCTGTTTTAATAAGGTATGTTGCCACACCTTCAATTTTCCAATTTTTTCCTAACAGTCTGTGCTCCATTCTTTTTATAGGAAGGCAGTATCACAGCTTGGTGACCTTGTTTCAAAGACATAGTAACTTGGGAAAACAGTTAATAATCTATAAGCTTATGACTTTGGTAGGCAAAGCCTTGCAATAGCTGTTGAATTTGTAAAATTTCCAACACTAAAGTAATTTGTATATCTATTTGAAGCTGTTTCAGCTCTCCATGCTATATGTCATGTACCTCGTTTTCATCAGATTGTTCAACCTTTTTGTGTTGGTACATTGTTTAATTCCTTAAACAAAGTGCATTAACTCTCACAAAACAGTCTATGTAATCGCTGAAATTGTCAGTGGCTGTGTTTACACATTGCCACTACTAAGTGAATTGGATTTAAGTTTGAGTTGACAAGTGCCTTTGTAATTAACAATAAAAGTTTCAATATATTCATGAATTTCTGTAATTAGGCCAAATATATCAAATATGACAGAAATCATTGTTGCATTTGAACAGGTATGATCAGGGGTACCTAAGAAAGTAGCTTTTGAATGAAAACAATAGCTTTGACACCGTTCAGGATAGCTTGGGTAGGGAAACGATAGTTGCTGGAATGGAATCCGTAAGTTTGCTCATCTAAAACAATAGCTTTAAACATATTTTGATGTTGAGGGCATAAAAACAAGATGGCTGACAGCAAAAGCAGTGGTAGCGGCAGTAAATATTTTACCCGTTTTCGACAAAAAATCAGCAAGTTGTGTTGTGTAAGATGCTGAGTTAAGTGAGGTTCAGGTTCGATTACACTTCTGTAAAGTTTCTGCCCCCATTTTACAAAACTTGCTGAGAAATCTCCGTTCCCGTTTTCGAACTGAACAGGCAATTAGTAGTGCGACAACTTTTTCTCTTTCTGGCCTTTGTGTCGTGAGTCGGTTTCGTACAGGGCTTTACACAGTGAGTATATCTTAACAGGAAAGTGGTAGCCGGCCTGAGTAATACTACACTGCTTAGAGGCCCTGTAAGGGTTTCTGACTTAATGGTACCTGCCGGCGAAGTTCTGCTGGGGTTAACGGCCCAACCCAGGCCAATAAAACACTGGGAGTCGTGTATTACAGCTCTCTGCCATTCGGCTTATATTCTTTAATGGTTAAATACAGCATTCAACAGGAACTACAGCAACAGCTTACTGGAACTAAAGCAACAGCTTTACTGCTAACCTCTCTGCTCTCTAAACTCTCTGCTTTACTTTACTCGGGATCGTACGTAGCTCCACTCAGCAGGGAATGAATGTCTGGAATGCCAAGTATGCCCACTGGAACTATTTGACAGCTACGGAGTACTGGAACGAACTGTCATTCTGCTAAGACAGTCTAGCAAGGCTAGAGCAGCAACACCAGAGTTTAAGGTGGTACTCTGGGGACAGGAACGAGCAGCATACAGCCATTAACCAAGTCCTTAACTGGACTTACCCCTCTGCTCGCTTAACAGGAACCTGGTCTCAGTGGGGTTGGCTGTCAGCACACTGGCTACTGGATCAATGCTGAAGCCCCTCGAGGCTAAGTCAGCAGCTGCTCAGGATCTCTGCAAGCCTTGCCGCCGAGACGTCTGAGACGTCTCGTACACATACAGCAACTCCGTTCTATCAGCAACTCTATCTATCTGCTTACAAAACTCTAAGTCCAGAGCTTAGAGATCTCTGCTACTACTGCTGGGCATAACAGCATCCTTCCCCTTTGCGTGGAGTAGCGCCCGATGCTAACTCAACAAAATCACACAAAACACTGGCTTAAGTATGACTTCTCCGCCAATCAGAAGCTACTTTTGCACACGAACAAAGCCTTAAGCCAATGACATACAATATCTTGCTCGTTATGATTGCCCAAACTGTATATTAATATCCCTACTTGATATCATCTTAATACTAATACTGCCACGTTGGCAAAAACAACTGTCAGAAAAAGTAATAAATTACTACACACTCTAAGACAAAGAGACGCATTGGAATGCAGTCCAGTCATGTCATCGGATATGTTTACTGACCTCTTAAGTGCATGTACCAAGGACAGTACGCTACTCGCTACTATAATTAAACGTAAACACAACAATTAAAAGACACTTAACTAATTAAGTAACCATTACAAAGACGTTTACACATCCAGAAACGTCACATTACCCCCTCCTTTGAGTTCCATAACTCCCGTTGGAACTTTCTTTCCTTGGGCAATACATTAATGAAACATATGTCCGCTAAAATTTAAAAGCCAGTCTACTCTGTAATAAATACTTTTCACTGCATAAAGTACCACAATTAACCGTAATACAAAAACAAAACTCAAACACACAAAAGTCTTAAATGTCCACTAAATACGGTCCAATAAAAGTTCAAAATAAAACAAAACAAAACAATTGTCCGAAAACATAATGTTCAACGCGGAATACACGATCGTGACTCTTCCAGGCTCACACACAAAAGCCCATCACGATAAATATCGACGAATCCCTCTCAGCTGGGAAAGTTCACGCGAGGTCAAAATGTTCAACGTACAACTGTTCACGGCAAAAAGTTTCTAAATGAAGTCAAACGGCGATTACCTACTTCTATGCCAGGGTTGAAAATCTAATACTTTACTTGGTAGAAGGAGCCGGTGAATCCCTCGAGTTACGGTTTGGTCGACGCAGATGAAAAGTGCATTGTACAATTACTTCTTGTACTTCAGTCACTCTTTCTACCAGGTCCGGAGTCAGCTGCAGTAGACTCTCCTTCGGGGAAGTGAATCTACTACCGGCAACTGAGGCAGCGTCAGGCATTTCTGTATCGCCATTACATGTCCTCGGATCGGGGCCACTCGTCTCCATGGAGATCAGCTTATACTCGGGTCTCTGCTCTGCATTGCCAAACGCTGCTTTGTCCGCAGATGACCTCTCTCCGCAACAAGTTGTCGAGCACACCGTATCAGACTCACCCCCACACCCAGGTCTCTCAACTTCAGCCTGGGATTTCCCTGGGGTGACTTTTACACCGCTGGTCTGTCCACTGGAGTGTATTTTCATCTCAGTCTCCATAGCTTTGCTGTCCCTCACCACTGCCGTCTTAGATTTCACAGCTCTGCTATCTATGTTAGACTGCTTGCTACCGTTCAACACTCCACTCCGCCCAGCATTACCCACCGTGTGCCTCGGCTGCCTGTTGCCATGGGCACGCCTATGATGCACATCCAGGCCTCTCTGACTCGCCCACTGAGTCCCCTGGTCACACTCAGTGCATCTCTTATGGCGTCCACCCTCTCTCCGGTCTTGTTTACAGATCGACTCATGCTTTCTCAGTTTTCTCCAGTCACGAAAACACAGGCCACATTGCCTACATGAGAACCGAGGTTTGGGCATGTTGTCAGCTCAGCAACATCAACTTGAATAAAAACTGTCGTCCACAGGCTCATTCAACCATGACTTCAGATGGCAGGAAGTCAAGTATCAGATGAAACATCCCTGTCATTGCCATGGTGACATCTACCGGAATCAGGATTCTGGCCAGCTGGTTCTTTTTGTCACACATGACAACATTGTCATAGGTATACTTTAAGTGCACTGTCTATCATCAAACAATTAAAGTCTACTCACAGAAGTTCAAAGTCTGTCATCAGTTCGTCATCAATCTGGTTAGTTGGTTTGTTTGTGTCCTATTTCACTGTAGTAACTTCTGGGGTGAAATAAATCACAGCTGGGTGTCAGTCCGGTTTAGTCGGAGGCATAGTACCAGTCGCCATAGTGATCAGGCGCCTTCCTGTTTCTCCTCGTTGCATACTGATGGATGTCTTTCTCAGTATGATCAGGGTCAAAGTCGATGTTTACATCTGTGTCCTCTGCCTGGTAAAGGTCATCTAGGGACATACTACCAGGGAATGTTTCAGTGTCACCAAGATGACTGTCTTTTGGCATGGTATTGTCTATCAGCTAAGGTGAGGCAGATTTCTCGCCATCGGGTTGTCTCTGGTCCTGCTGATGCAAATCAACTGCTTGCGTCCCCTCATAGGGTTTTAGTCGATCGTAATGCACTACCTTTGGTTTAGAGTGCTGACTCCACTGAATACGGAAAGTGACGTTAGAAAGTTTGTTGATAATCAGGAATGGTCCTTCCCATCGATTTGCTGCTAATTTCTTGGATTTTCCTCTCTTGCAGGTTTCAGCACGCAGCCATACAAATTGACCAGTTGTCAATTCACTTCCATGCTGCCCCGGTTCATAATGTCGTTTCTGGGCAATTGCACTTTTCTGCAATGCAATTCTAGCTCTGCGATGTGCTGATTGTAATTTCTTTCTCAGCTGCAAGGCATAATCAGTACGCCCGGTCGAGCCGGTCGGTAAAGGTTCGACCATCAAGTCCACAGGTAAATCTACCTGTCTGCCCAGCATCATCATATTCGGTGTCTCGCCAGTACTCTCCTGGGGTGAACTTCTGTATGCCATCGTAGCATAAGGTATCACCTCATCCCAGTTCGATTGATCAGGATCCACTAGTACCGACACAGTCTGGGCTAGGGTTTTCATGTATCGTTCAATGAAGCCGTCAGATTTTGGATTGTATGGCGTCGTCCTTGTCTTGTCGATGCCCAAAAGTCGACATACCTCAGCTATTACTGCCGACTCAAAATTTCTGCCTTGGTCAGAGTGGAGTTGCCTGGGCACTCCAAAACGGCTTACAAACTCATCGGTGAGTTTTGCTGCAACAGTTGTGGCTTCCTGGTTTGGGATAGCATAGGCTTCTTTCTACCCACTTTGTAAAATAGTCACCTATGACTAGTGCCCATTTGTTTCCACGTTCAGTCTCTGGAAATGGACCTATGATGTCAAAGGCCACTCTCTCCATCGGCACGCCGACAATATATTGTTGTAATGGTGCACGCTGTGTCTTACTTGGTGCCTTTCGTGCAGCACAAACATCACACTGTCGTATCATGGATTTGATATCGGCTGTCAGACCATACCAATAATACCGCTGCTTTATTTTCTCCTTGGTTTTGAACACGCCAAAGTGGGCGGCGGTCTTTGTGGAGTGTAACTCTGCAAACACTGCTTGCCGGAGTGTTGATGGCAAAAGTAGCTGCCATTCACAGGTCTTTCCATCGACAGACTCATATCTGCGATACAGCACTCCATTTCTCAGTTCAAGCTGCTTCCATTGGCCCCAATATGCTTTGGTTGCCAATGATTGTGGTGATATTTTCTTCCAATCTGGTGGGTCTGCACTCATCTCTTTATGTTTAATGATCGGGCCAATATCAGGATCGTCTCGCTGTAATTGACGTAATTGTGTTGTTGTCCATTCTGGAACTAGACTGATTGCTCTTTCTGCTACCACCGGTGTGCTGGTGTGACCGGATAAGTCTCTGTCCTGAGAACTGGCATTCTCAGGGTCAACGACCTGTGCAACTAAGGATGGTGCAACAGGTGGTTGTAGTTTTTCTACAGAGATGCTGCTCTCCTCTGTTTGTGTAGCAATGGTGCACTGTGTCTCTGTCTATGTTGATACACTGGCAGTAACTGCTCCCACAGTGTGATTGTCTGGTCCCTGTTGATCTGTGTGTGACTGTCCACATTGTCTGCATGGCCTCCGGGACAGGCTATCAGCATTTTGATGTTTTCTGCCGGGTCGGTGGATGACTTTAAAGTCGTACTCACTGAGTACTTCTAGCCATCGGGCCAGCTGCCCCTCGGGGTCTTTGAAGTTCAGCAGCCAGCGTAATGAACTATGGTCAGTACGCAAGGTGAACGGGTGCCCATAAAGGTGTGGCTGGAAATACTTCATAAAGTGAACTGCTGCTAACAGCTCCCTCCTCGTCACACAGTAGTTTGGTTCAGGTTTACTTAGACTTCGGCTAGCATAAGCAATAACCTGCTCTTCTCCATCATGTATCTGAGACAGGACTCCGCCTATAGCATATAGGCTCGCATCTGTGTCCAGGATCAGTGGTGCACCTGGTATCGGGTATGCCAGGACAGGTGAGTTAACAAGTCTGTTTTTCAGCGTCTCAAATGCTGTGTCGCATTCATCGTCCCACAGGAAAGGCCGGTTCTTTTCGGTGAGTTGTACCATGGGTCTGGCTATAGCTGCAAAATTCTGCACAAATCGTCGGTGGTAAGACGCCAGGCCAAGAAAACTCCACACCTCATGGACATTTTTAGGGGTCGGCCAGTTCTGCACTGCATCGGTTTTATCTGGGCTGGTCTCGACTCCTTCTGCTGATACTCTATGCCCAAGGTAGTCTACCTTTCGCTGGAACAAACTGCACTTGCTCGGCTTCAATTTCAGGCCAGATTCCCTCAGACGTGTAAATACTATTTCTAGTCTCTCCAACATCTGGTCAATGGAATCGGCGAACACCACTATATCATCAAGATACAACAGGAGGATTTCCCATTGTAATCCTGATAATACAGACTCCATCAGTCTCCGTAAAGTGGCTGGGGCATTGCATAAACCAAATGTGTGTGTACTGTGTACTCATGTGTCTGTGTGTCGTCTGCTCCACGCACACCGTGTTGCTCGGTCGCGCACAGAATTGCAACATCTAAGTCGGTTACTGTGACCAACTCTTTTGGGTTGGAAGCAGTGGCCGACTGGTTTTGTGTGAGGCCTAGCAGCTAGGCGATGTTGCCGTGAGTGTGTAGGGGTTCGAATCCCGTTTGGGTTATAGTAAAATTTCTATTTCTTTAACCTGAGTGGACAGTCCTGCTGGTGGATATTTACTTGTCCCCGAGGCTGTCTGATAGCTCTGTATAAAGCTTCGTGCTTTTCGGATTACTATATGTGTGTGTACTGTGTACTCATGTGTCTGTGTGTCGTCTGCTCCACGCACACCGTGTTGCTCGGTCGCGCACAGAATTGCAACATCTAAGTCGGTTACTGTGACCAACTCTTTTGGGTTGGAAGCAGTGGCCGACTGGTTTTGTGTGAGGCCTAGCAGCTAGGCGATGTTGCCGTGAGTGTGTGGGGGTTTGAATCCCATTTGGGTTATAGTAAAATTTATATTTCCATTGGTATAGCCCACTCCAGGTGGTGAATGCAGACTTCTCCTGTGCGTCACCGTCCAGCTCAACTTGCCAGTAACCGCTTGTTAGATCTAATGTGCTAAACCACTTAGCACCAGCAAGCGCATTTATGCTGTCTTCAATTCTGGGTATGGCATATGCGTCTTTCACAGTTATATCGTTCAGGTGGTGATAGTCAACGCAGAAACGTGTGCTGCCATCTTTTTTCTTGACTAAAACGACTGGCGCTGCCCAAGGACTGTTGGACTGTTCGATCACATCTTTCTCCAACATGTCGTGTATGTCTGGTCTCCTCCCGCGACCATGGCGATTGTCGGCGGGGCTGCTGACGGATGGGTTGGTGGTTACCGGTCTCAATGTGATGTTTAGTCAGACTGGTGCGTCCAAAGTCC
>LD347829.1:30926-41541 GCA_001465055.1 Ptychodera flava | reverse complement strand
AGAGAGATTTCTCTATCTAACTTAATGATGACGATTTTAGCCTATTTCATTCCCCGACACTTTCTGCTACATTATAATGTCATGAATTACAATAATATCAACAACACAGCAATGAGATCATGGTTTATAGCTTACGATCACTGCATAAAAACAAATCTTTGATTCAGTGAGATATTTAACAGATAAAAGTGACTTGAGAACAAACTTAACAATTTACAATTGTTCTTTCTCGGAACCCATGTTCGAAAGTAATTTCGCCTACTATACAGTCAGTATTAAGTCTACTACCTTTAAACCCACTATTCAGACTTCAATTTTTAAAAATAAGATTGTATGTTATACATATACATGTTTTGTTGGTGAGCTAAATACTATGCATTTCAACATGCTTTGGGCTTTATTCATGAATACTGCTGCAGGGATCGAGGCAAGAGGCATGCATTCGGGGGGGGGAGGGGGAGGGGGAATCTGAAAATTTCAGTTCAGAAGAGCTGGAATGGGGACATGAAGGGTTTACTCTGAGTCTAGGGGAGGGGCTACTATACTGAAAGTACTTTTTTACATACGTTTTGTATAGTTTGGTACATAAGTAATTAAATAACAAGAACATTTTTACATCCTCTTCACACTCTAATGTAAGTAAAAAGTAAACACAATATAAAACCATTGCATCTCATTTCATGACTTTTTATTTAAAACAATCTCCAATCTCATGATGCCATTGAATTTTCAAAAACAAAACAACAAGTAGACCTCGTAACAGGACACCGAGCTGCAACTGATGTCATTTTTTAAAAATATATTCATACAATATATCAAATACTGTTTCTTGCTGTCATGTTCAAATACACAATATTCAGTTTGTTAACAAAGCCTGTATATTTTAAATTATAGGTGATAATTAAACTGGAGTCCAGAATGAAAGTCATTTGTAAATGATGCAAATCTAAACACATTCACAGGCTGTGTTTGCAAGCTTAATACTGGAATGTTCAACATGCAGTAGAATAGGAACACACTTGATTAACTTAACAATGGTATCGTTCACATTTTCAAAGTTGATATTTCTACTGCCTATGGGCAGTGACAGAGATAGCTCTGACTTTTATGAGTTGAAGAACTCCCAATGTGGGTCATGTGACTCACGCTCATAACATTGACTGCCTTCATACAAAATATTAGGCCAGAGATTAACACATGGAAGATTGTTTTACAAATAATGCCATTTAAAACATGCCATTGAAAACATAATGAATACACTGCATTTGACTTTCAGGCTATAAAAAAGTCTTAACTTTACATTAGCTGGCCAATCATGGTAAACTTAAGGTTCATCAATTATTACACATTCATCTAATCATATCATATAAAAATACCTTCAATGACAGAGTGCTCATATTTGGTCCATCAAGATATATTTTAACCAGCAAAATAGTAATGACAAAGGTAAATAAGTCTGAAACTTTAGGTACTGTAGGTCAATTTTAAGAACAGGCTTAGCAGAGGAATGTTTCAACACAGCCAATATGTATCAGTTCATGAGCAATGACAGGAAATGACTCGAGGTCAGTGGAGTACGCTGTTTCAGTCACTGCCACCACTCCTACACATAATAAGTACACTATATACAAATAGGTTAAAGGTCATAGAAGCTCTGACTGAGATGTGTAGGCTGGTTCAGTTAATACCACTACTCCTGAACATTTGCAGGATTTCCCCTTTTTCTTACCTCATTTGCATATTTTTGACACTGACATGTTCATTTGAACAACATAACATCTCAGTCCCTGGGTCTACCTGTACACCAAATACTAAGATGGTAGGTCAGCGGTGTAGACGCCAAATTACTCTTGTTTCATTTTGGCCGACCTCTTGTGCTGTATGAAAAGCATAGAATTTGTGTGTATAGTCTGCCGTAGAGGGCGCAGCTCATTGACATTAACTTTAGATCATTCTGGATCAAGGACTGAACGAGGCCAGAGGGTCGGCGAACCAAAACACAAAAGTTTTACGGTTTCGTCTTGGTTTTGCGTTATCTACGGTAGTATAGTTTTCCGTAGTGAGTTGTTACAGTATTTCATAGGCATTAAATGATACAGAAAGCATCTTAAAATGCATCATAACGTGAACAGCGTGTCTGAATAGCGACAGACAGATGACCTTGGTTGAATTGACAAGGTGAGTAGCAGCTACCCCGTGGAGTTGTTTATTCAAGGCTAGGTTAGACGGAATCAGTAAACTTGGAAGGCCCGCCTCCCTCTGAGGAACTGCAAAAGACAAGGTAGGAACCAGTAGGTTGCAGTAATAAGCGGTTTGGGAGCTTTTGCGTCGGACGGATATACATCCGCACATACAAACATACAGACACCAAATACTCACCATATAAGCTCTTTTTGGTATTTACAGACATACCAAACATTAGCTAAAAAGGACTACCAATCTATTTTCGTGTAATATTTACATACCGTAGCTCAAAATAAAAAAACCCTGAAGTTTGTGCCCCCTTTCAAACAACTTTCACGTGTTTCAGTATTAATATAACTACGAGACACTGAAATCACAAGAAGTAGTGGTCACAAGAAAGCCATCTTGACTCAGAACAAAAATCCTTTGCACAAAAACACACTCATTTCAAGCGGCACATTATGACATGTAATATCGCCATAAAACATGCCCACCAATTCAGAAAAGATTTAAGGCAGAGCTGCATGTTGCAAACACATTTTTTTTCAAAGCAATATTTCTCATCAAACATGACAAGAAACCCCCATCATACTATATAGTATTAAAAAGCACAGACTCTAAAGTTTAATATGTATTTAATTCGAAGGATGAAGTGGATGTATATTTGAGGTAAAAAAGCCTCAATTTTGTTATTAATGAAAAAATGTAAGTAAAAAATTTGACACTATTTTCTGAAATGTATTGTTTAACTTAAAAGAAGAGTATATGTAGACGAAATACTGTCAAGGACAGTGTGCTCAGATTCTGTTTGTCTCAATTGGTCCAATCAAAAAATATTTAAACCAGAAAAACAAGAACAACATCACCAAATAAGGTCTGCAACCTAGTTAATGGAGGTCATCTTTAGGAACATTCATATCAACTTCTGTAGCAATGAGACAAGCAGATCCTACATACTTAAGCAAATGTCAACAAAAAAGTTAGCCAGAGGCGGCTTGACAAAAAGAAAAGGAAAGAAAAGGTTGGAAGAGTGGGAAAAAAATAAAGAGTGGGGAAAAATGTACAAGGGATCTCGTAAAAAGTAATGCTACCTCATCAATCTTCAAGACTCTATCCCTCTATCTATCCCTCCTGAATATCAAATGTTCCACCCCTTGGTTGACCATATTTACATAAGGCAAGATGGCAGGAAACGTTTTCACAAACTTGGGGATTTTTTAATTAATACTATGAGTGCTCTCCTTTGAATGTAAACGGCACTTAAAATTAGTTACAGATAGTGTTTTGGGGAGGGGGAGATTATGACATCTGGAATTATCCTGGATCAAATTTTCTCATCACTTCTTGTGTGTCTTACATGGAAATGTTGCAAAAATTGATCCGCAATGAAAAAATTTACCTCACCTTTGTTTTCTGGATCAAAGTTTACTATAAATTGATACCAAATATGACAAAATTATGTTCACAGCCTTTGAAACTTTCTCAAAACATATCCTGGGTTGGTGTGGGTCATTTAAGGTCACAAACTGAGAAAATTATCTAAAATATTGAAATTTGGGGGTTTCTCAACACTTCAAGCAGAAAATGTATTAAATAACATCGCTTGGGACTTTTGTAACAAATTACAAAGCTATCGCAGACAAGTAATTTTGAGAACAAGTGTTCTTGACCAAAACTGACAAGTGACCCCATGAAGCATACCATAAGGATAGTAGTAATGTTGTTAATCTGCATCACCAGACTCCTGATAAAGAAACCATATTTTGTTATTTATTTTAAGGCACTTAATTGTTCTGTCTGTCGGCAGAGCATGTCTGCATCTTTCAATGAGATTCTTTTTATTTTTTGAAACAAGAAATGTAACGGCTTCTTTATATAGGATTTCCGTGATGTACTGTGGAACAGTTCTGTAAAAAACCCAGAAAATTTACAGGACGTATCATTAATGTGTTCGTTTGAGGATTGGTGAAAAATATCAATCAATCATTACATCTAAGCCGCACATTTTTACATGGTTTTACGATTTATCTGGACACCAAAGTCTCAATATCATCAGCGAAGTTGCTGGGTAATTAGCAAGTTTGGTGTCCGGATAAGTCATAAAACCACAGTTCAAGATGCATGAGAAACCACGCACAACCTGTTTCGAAATGTGAGAAAAATATTCAGCTCTTTCTTGTGTTGGTCATGTTACTTGGGTACACATTTTTTTCGCCTTTGCTTAACTCTGAATTAACACATTCTTGCCTGCCAGAGCATATTTGTGTGATGCTACTCAGCATTCACTCTTACTTTACTCAGATACATTAACAATTAGTTCATTGTCATTCATCAGTGGTTGTAAGTGACTGTTTACAACTTGTGACATGTGCTATATAGACTGAGCCACAATCTTCAGTTGATATTGTATGTGTATTTAGTCCTATTACCTGATCTGAGTCAGTGTAATTATTCAACTTTCAAGAAAGCAAAATCACAGTCGCCTTTTACTATATCTAAATATGCAACATTGTCACAAAGATCAAACATTTGCCTTTTTATCATCCTGAGATGACAGAAAAGTTTGGTACAGTATCTCAAATATCCTTCTGGTTGATTACTTTCTGTAGCGCAAACAAAATCCTTAAGACTCAAAATTATTTGTCTACAACTACTTTGCAATAGTCGTCTACAGCTGATATTCCGTAATGCGTTCCCTCTTAAATAAGATAATTCGCTCAAAATGCATAAGAATACAATCCCTAAAATCTACTTCAACTAAAGGGTCTCAAAAAGTTGAACTATAAACGTAATCAGAGTCCGTTGAATGTGTCAATTATAATGTTCATTGTTCGCATACTTCAATGAGTCCTTGGCCTTTTGTTAGGCACACGTGCTCTTAGAGTCTCACAATGGAATAAGGCTATTCAATGTTCCTTCAAGAATGTCTGCTCTAAAGTCACAAAAGAATCAACTGGTTCAGTCTTAATATTGATGACGATATCGTCCTCGAATTCGTCACCAAAAAATTTATTCAGAGATCTAGCTCTGGCATCGGCTATGGCAATCTTCGTGTCAAGTTCATGTTGCTCCTCCTTGAGTCATATCATAGTCAGCAGGACCTTACAGTTATCATCATCACCACCGGTGTCATCGTCTTGACCACCGGTCCCCATAAAGGACTGTACTTGGTCCACCTCTGCCGTGGTGCAGTGTACTGCGACACTCTCCGTCTGTACTGGTCTCTTTGAATCCTCATCTTTATCAGTTGTCGGTTGACGATCTTGATGTAGTACTGTTGGGTGTTTTCCTTGGCATTTGGAGCATTTAGCTTTCTGCTTGTATTGCCTACTCCGGTGACCAGGTTTCAGACAGCCAAAACATACACCTTGGTTTCTCAGGAAGTTAACAGTATCTTCTTGACTGGCTGCAATCAATTGTTCGCAATTGTCGAAAGAATGATTGTTATCTTGGCAGTGCAGGCATGGTTTCTGTTGAGCCTTGTGTGGTTTGGAGGTCGAAGTGTTGCTTGTAACGCTAGTGGCGAAAGATTGTTCCACTTTGTCTGTACCTTTCTTCTTTTTCACTGGATTGTCGAGACTAGCCATTGCTTGTCTCCTGTAGTCCAGGCATGACAGTCTGCTTGTTTTAGACTTCACCAGATCGACGAGGTCTTCAAATCTTACTCTTTTCTTGGCTTTGTGTATCTTCGCTGTGCGTTTACTCCAAGAATCTTGGATAAAGTAAGGAAGCTTCTTGACGATCCGTTTCATATTTTCTGAATGTTCAAGTATTTCTAGGCCATCAACGCATCGGGTTGCTGTCTTACATCGATTCAAGAAGATGGCGAACTTATCTAATGAGGCAACATTATCTGGCTTAATTGGAGGCCAGTCTAAGACTTTCCTCAGGTAGGCGTTGGCTGTCTTGTGTGGATCACCATAGCGCTCTTCCAGCTCCTCCATGGCACCTTGATATGCTTCACTGGCATCTATACCTGCATACCCTTGAACGATTTCATGGGCTGTGCCTTCCGTGAACTGTCTCAGCAGAGAGAGTTTATCTTTATCATCTTCGGCAGTCGGTACAAGTTTGGTCTCAAACTCATCAATGAATGATCTGTACTCCATGATGTTAACGTCAAACTTCTTTATCATGGTGGACATTTTCTTTATTGCTCTGATCATGGCCCACTGTGCAGAGTCACGTGTTGTCTTACTCGTGCTATTGCCGCTGCTTCTGATGGAAATTCTGGAAGCTGCTACGCTAACTGCCTCTTCTAAATCATCCGCCTCGCTGTCATTCTCCCTTTCTATTGTAGGAGTTTTCTTCTTTTACACTCGTACTGGTGTTGTGGTCTTCCGTGGTTTTGTTCTGAACACAATGGATTTGTCCTCCAGTGGTTCAGTCTTAATATTGATGGCGATATCGTCCTCAAATTCGTCACCAAAAAACTTATTCAGAGATCTAGCTCTGGCATCAGCTACGGCAATCTTCGTGTCAAGTTCATGTTGCTCCTCCTTGAGTTGAAGCTCATGTCTTGCCATGGCACGCTCCAATTCTTTGGTCTGCCGCTCTTCTTGGAGTTGAAGCTTATACTTAGCACGCTCAATTTCTTGCTTCTTCTTGAGCTTCGCTGACCTTGCCAACAGTTCAGCCTTTTCCCTTTCATCTGCTAGTTTGGTGGCTGAGAGTGCACTGTGGCTCGTATGATGGCTGACCCCACTCAGTCTGCCAACTACAGACGGCTTCGGTGTGCCGACTTGAGAGACACTATCTTCTGGTTCTACATCATCTTTTGGATGAAATGGTGTTGGTTTCCCTTCATGTTCGCTCAACCATGCACTGGTGCCTTTAAAGAAGGTCCCAAAAACATCTTCGACATCGGTCAGCCAACAAAGGCGTTCGTCTGGCACCTGATCCTTTGGGAGTAAATCTTCGTATTCATAGCCAGTGTCTACAAAGCCTTGATGCAGCTCCTTCCACACTTCAAACTTCAGTTTGATTGTGAATAAGTCTGCCTTATGAGCGATGAGCTCTTGAATTTTCCTGGACTTTTGAGTTAGTGAACTCGCTGTTTTCTCTAAGAAGCTAGCTTTAGTAGCTAACTCATACTCAAGTCCTTTTTCGGACAGCGTTCTGTCACGGCCGCTGCGCCTGGGTTCTTGCAATTCCTTTTCCGGTGACAAAGTTTTTGATATTCTGTTTTTCGTCTTCCATGGTTTGACTTAGGTGAATATCACGAGTCCGATGCAAAATCGTTAATGAGAAATGTAGCGCGCAAACAAGTTCCTTAAGACTCAAAATTATTTGTCTGCAACTACTTTGCAATAGTCGTCTACAGCTGATATTCCGTAATGCGTTCCCTCTTAAATAAGACGAAGCAAATATCCGATCTAAGTTTCACGTGGTTTATTCGAATATAAGCATGTCTTCCGGACTGAGAACAACAAATTCTCTGAGTAGAATGTTGTACTACAAACGCTGGGAACGAATAACTGAAAACAAATCAAACAGAAGGATACAGGAAGTGAGAACTAAGCTACGTTCACACTATGACACAGGAAGTAAATACTCTCTATAACACAGGAAGTAAATACACTCTATGACACAGGAAAATGGAAACAGGAAGTATACTCCCTCTAAGATGACTCAGGGGTCAAAGGTCATAAAAGGTGGGGTGGTCACGTGACCCATCTCAGTAAACGCCCTCAAACGGTGACTGAACGTTTATTTTCGTTGACAAGACCTCATTTGCATAAAAGCAGCCTTGACTTAACAAGTGAACAATGTAGCTGCTTGAAAACAATGACTAACTCAAAATGCATAAGAATACAATCACTAAAATCTACTTCAACTAAAGGGTCTCAAAAAGTTGAACTATAAACGTAATCAGAGTCCGTTGAATGTGTTCATTGTAATGTTCATTGTTCGCATACTTCAATGAGTCCTTGGCCTTTGGTTAGGCACACGTGCTCTTAGAGTCTCACAATGGAATAAGGCTATTCAATTTTCCTTCAAGAATGTCTGCTCTAAAGTCACAAAAGAATCAACTGAATGGCTTACCGATTTTGTGTGGAGTTGTATAAGACTATCGCATCAACAGGTTCAAAGCTGTTTCATCAAAATGGTCTTTACAAGCAATCTTGGCGAGAACTATAGCCAGTCACTTTCAGAGATATGTCCACTCTCCGCAGGTCTAACTTAAAAGTGCCTAAAAGCACGCTTGGAATGGGTACATGTGCACAGTGCGTAATACAAAGGTAAACATTGAAGGACGGAAGTTGATGGTGACTCATGACTTTGAATTTGAACTATGGCCAAATAAGGGGATGTTGATTTTGACCGTATTATTCCGGTCCCCTAATAGTGTAGATATGACTCGGAACAATTATAAATCCAATATTCTAAACTTGTCAAAATTCAATCTAACTAAACAAACATGAATAACATACTGTTCATATATCACTAATAAAAAAGATTAAAGTTCTTAGCTGTTCTTGTGTCCTTCAGACAAGTCTTTGATGGCGTTGGCCTCCAGGAGCACACACAACTTATCCACCCGACGTCGTACAGTAGTCGTTCTGGTCTTGACTTCTGCAAACCTGACATGTCCCTTCTTGTCTTTCATCACTTTGGTGATTCTGCCCATGGACCAGGAGTTCCTCGGCGCTGTGCTGTCGACGATCAACACCACGTCTCCAACGTTGAGGTTTCTTCTGATCTCGAGCCACTTCTGTCTCTCTTGTACCAATGGGAGATATTCTTTCATCCATCTCTTCCAGAATATATCTGCCAGGTACTGCACTTGTCTCCATAGCTGTCATTCTTCTGAAACAAGCCGGGTGGCAGGGCCTGTTTTGGTTTCAGCATTAACAGGTGGTTGGGTGTCAATGCCTCTAGATCGTTCGGATCTTCTGACAGCCTGGTGATTGGTCGGCTGTTAATTATGGCTTCCACTTCACAGAACAGTGTTCGGAGTGCTTCATCTGACATGCGAAGTGGTTGTTCTTTGAGCAAGGAAAGGATGATTTTCCTTATGGTTCTGATGTGACGCCCCCATACTCCTCCAAAGTGGGAACCTGCTGGGGGATTGAATTCCCATTTGATGTCTTGTTGGTGAAGCATCTCAGCTATCTTCACTTGGTTCCATCTCTTGATACTCTCCTTCGGCTCTTTGTTGACTGCGACAAAGTTAGTCCCGTTGTCTGATCTGATGGACCTAATTTGTCCTCTTCGTGCTATAAATGTTCTGATGGCGTTGATGCACGAACCCCCAATTCTTGCTCTACTAGTATGGTGCTGTACACGGATGCTTCCCGCTTGACTTCTGGGTCTTTATTACATAGCACTCTGGAGATGTCCTGTTGTGTAGGCCATTCGCTTTCTCGTTTCCACAGGAAATCTGGTCCTCGCAGCCATCTTTTGTTTTGCAGGAACTTGTCTACCGTTAGTCCCCTAGATGCGTCGTCTGCTGGGTTGGATTTTGTGTCGACGTACTTCCACTGTTTACTATCCGAACCTTCATGTATAATGTTGAAACATCTCAGCTATCTTCTCTTGGTTCCATCTCCTGATACACTCCTTAGGCTCTTTGTCGGCTGCGACGAAGTTAGTCCCGTTGTCTGATCTGATGGACCTAATTTGTCCACTTTGTGCTATAAATCTTCTGATGGCGTTGATGCACAAATCTGTATCTAATGAGCAGGCTACTTCTAAGTGTACTGCACGAGTCGCCATACATGTGAAGATCGCTCCATACCTCTTCTCAGTGACACGGCCACGTTTGACCTCCATTGGTCCGACACATGCGTTTGTCCCATAGGAACTTAGTTAAAAACAATATTGCCGCCCCGTTCGTGTAATAGCGCCCTCTACGGCGATACTGACATTTCTTGCATTGATCATTATCAACGTGTTTTCTATCAATTTAGTGTTTTCTCAGTGAGTTTCTTTTGTTTAAATGAGTTTCAAAAGAATTTTGATATTTTCTTCATCACTTTCAAGTTTCAGATAACGATTTGATGGTTCAAGCAAAATTTTACACAAAGAAAGACATATGAACTCCCAATGTGTGATGAATCACAAAAAATCCTTGCATGGTTTACATACACTTTTACAGCTTTTCTTGACCTTGATCAAGTAAAGATAAAATAACCTGGTCTTATACTCTTCTTTGCTTACATTAAATAGAAAAGACTCAAACCAAAGCATAATATTAGATTTAATGCTGGTTTAATTTGCCTCAAATAACTATTTACAACACAATGTACAACAGCAACTATGATGTACATACAGGTGTAGCAAAGTTGCTGATCTGCTGAAATGTCTTCTCAGATTTTTGAATCATTTTTTAGCTCCCATAGCCATATGTATATATGGCAATGGAAGCTATTCTTATAGGCTAGGGAAATGTCTGTATGTATGTATGTCTGTATGTCTGTGTGTCTGT
>LD347829.1:6711-24007 GCA_001465055.1 Ptychodera flava | reverse complement strand
ATAACACTTGCACACATGAATCTGCAACATCTTTACAAATGGGACACTCAAACTCTCGGGCGGTAGACGAAGAAAACCTATCTGCGTTGAGTTCCAGTTCACATCTTTACCTTCTACCAGCTTTGGATTGCGTATGTGCACAAAGCATATCAGTGTTCACAGGAACTTTGTGTGAATGTTCAAGTTTCCTGGATTTCACACCATCTCTTGCCTGTCTCAAACTGTCACTGTCAGTACCACGTCTGTTATTTCTTTTCCTGCCACCTTTGCTAAGTGATGTACAAACTGCACAGTTTCCTGCACGCTGGTGTTTTGTCCAATTGTACACCTGAGTCTTCGTGGTATACTGTCTGTTGGCATTTCTAGCAGTAATTTGATGGCTAATCAAGTGCCTACAATCACGGCACAGATAATTTGGATGGACAGTGTCACTGTCGTCTGAAACATTTTGCTGGAAGCACTCTAAGATTTCCAACGGTAAGGCATTTTTGTCGTATTTGGTTGTACTGTCGACCTTGTGAGCACAAATGCGACATCGGTTCTCCAACAAACGCATATGAAAATCAAAATCTCGATTCATTTTACGAGTGACACTATTCCTGAAGCTCTAAAATCAAATTTGGCGCATAAAATGCCGACTGACACTGTGACCATGGAGACTGGCAGCAAAACATAAACATTGCACACGTCACACACCTCAAACAGTGCAGCGGAAACCATTGTCTACGGTCGCACAAATCGAGAATTCCCGAGACAACAAAATAATTCCCGAACAATCGCACAACAAAACAGACAACGAAAAATAATGACGATCAGAGAAAAACTTATATTCAGTTCCAAAAAACCGATTATTATTTCGAAATTGTCATCTAAATATTACATTACATGTCAAAATCTCACCTCGACGGTTAGCGACGCCATTGCTGTACGTCGGATCAATCCGTCACAAAGGTACTGGTAACTCCGCGTTTGGATGAAACCATCGACGATACATGACAAAAATATCCATCGCGAGTACTTAAAAAGCCAATGTTACTGTTGGTTTCGGAAACTGGTCGTTATTATCCGCAATAACTGATCGAAAAAAACAGCTGACGAGGCTGCTCGACAACGTGTTGATCGAAATCTCATCCAAATAAGGACCTATACGAGATCTCGTCCTACACTTGTTCGTTAATTCTTTACTCAAACTAAGTGCCCATAGGCCGACACAGGCAAACGCATGTGCCGAAGTAATCTACACCTGTGCGAGTAAATGGCGGCTCTTCAGGGGTGATGCGGTCCTTAGGTAGGTCTGACATCTTCTGCTCACAAACTTTCGCTCTAATTTTTCTACAGATGACACATTTGGTTGTGAGGTTGCGGATTGCTGTAGGCGCTAGTAGAATCCAATATTTCTCTCTTAGCTTCGCCAGTATCGAGTTTCTTCCAAGATGTCCGACTTCTTTTTGGGTTTCTTGGAGTATGATTGTTGACACTGGTGAGTCTTTAGGCAGCACTGTCGGGTGCTTGCTGTCTGCTGACACTGAGGCACATTCCAGGCATCCACCAACTCGTATTATTCCTTTATCCAAAATTGGGTCCAGCTTATATAATGGGCTGTATCTCCTGACTTGCTTCTTTCGCTGTAGGAGTGCCATTTCATCTGGAAAATGCTTTCGCTGCACGTACTTCATGATTGCGTCTTCAGCCCTTTGCAGATTCTCTAGTGAAACAGGTGGTATTGTTGTTTCAACGCTCTTCTGGCTAGTATCGGCGTTGGTGTCTTCATCGCCTTGTTTTCTTTTGCGGCGTTTATCTTGGAGGTTTTTCTTCGCTAGCAGGAACCATCCGACTATCTTCTTTAGTTTCATCATGCTGGAGTAGCGTAGTAAGATCTTCTCTACCCCAAAGTCTTGCTGTACTAGTATGGTGCTGTACACCGATGCTTCCCGCTTGACTTCTTGGTCTTTATTACATAGCGCTCTGGAGATGTCCTGTTGTGTAGGCCATTCGCTTTCTCGTTTCCACAGGAAATCTGGTCCTCGCAGCCATCTTTTGTTTTGCAGGAACTTGTCTACCGTTAGTCTCCTAGATGCGTCGTCTGCTGGGTTGGATTTTGTGTCGACGTACTTCCACTGTTTACTATCCAAACCTTCACGTATAATGTTGATCCGGTTGGCTACGAAGGTGTGGAATCGGGATGTTTCATTGGCGCAGTACTTAATCACTGATGTGCTGTCTGACCAGAAGTATACCTTGTTGTTTTTAATGTCGAGTTCTTCCTCCAACATTCTGTTCATTCTCACGGCCACTGTAGCTGCTGTCAGTTCCAGGCGTGGGATGGTAATTTTCTTAAGTGGTGCAACCCTTGCTTTTCCCATAAGGAAGGCGCAGTGAATTCTTCCATTTTCATTTATGAGTCTAATATACGATGCGACACTGTATCCATATTCACTGGCATCAGAAAAGTGATGTATTTCATGTACCTTGACTTCGCCAAAAGTCTGCTGGTTTGTAACACCTCTGAGTTGATACGTTTTCTAGTTTTGGAAGATCTGATAGCCATCTTAGCCATTTCTTCCGATTGTCTTCTTTGATCTTTGCATCCCAGCCAATACCTCTACGACACAAGTCTTGAAGTAGTATTCTCGCAGGTAGGATGAACGGAGCTGCAAGTCCGATGGGATCGTATACTGAGCTGATAATTGATAGAATGCCCCTTCAATGTTGATCTGGAATCCTATTGTGTCTGACTCGACCGACCATGAAGTACCTGTGGCATGCCCTATTGGTAGGCAGTCGTATTCCAGCTTCAGGTCTTTGATTTCCTTAGCTCTTTCTTCTTTTGGTATAGTCTCTAATACTTCACGGCTGTTGCTGTTAGATGGAAACCGCCCTTCTTGCAAGCAGCAGTCAGATCTAGCGTCAAATCGATTGCCTTCTTTGCACTTTCTACCGACTTGAGGCAATCATCTACGTAGAAGTCTCTCTTTATTGTTTTGACAACTTCCTTGTCCAATAGATGGCTGTTGTCGTTGGCCATCTTTATAGTGCTGTGTTCGCGCAGCTCGGGGATGATACTGCACCGAACAGGTGAACCTTCATTTTATAGACTCTTGGAGGGTTTTCTGTGTTTCCATCTGGCCACCAATAGAAGCGTAGACAGTCATTGTCCTCTTCTCTAACCTTTACCTGGTGGAACATAGCCTCTATGTCTGCCATCAAAGCGATTGGTTCCTGTCGAAATCGTAATAACACTCCTAGTAGATTATTCGTCAGATCTGGCCCTTGTAGTAATAGGTTGTTCAACGACACCCCTTGCAACTTTGCTGAACTGTCAAAGACAACGCGGATCTTCTCTGGTTTCTTCGGACGATATACTCCATGGTGGGGTATATACCATACCTTTCCATCGTCTCGATCTAACTCGTCGTTAGGGACTTGTATTGCGTATCCCTTCTCAATTATGTCTACCATGAACTTCTGGTAGTCGGCATGGAACTTTGGGTTGTTTCTCAAATATCTTTCTCTTAAGGCCTTTAAATCGTTGTAAGGCATACTGCTGATTGTCTGGTAGTCGAACTCTTTCAGTTTTGAATTGAAGTCCCATTTTGTAGTGTCCGTCTACTAGCTCAATGGTTTCATTTACTTTCTGCATGAACTTCTTGTCTTCTAGAGAGTGCTCCCTTTTGTCATCTATCATGCGCTCAGGAAAATCAAGGTCAATGGAATGTCGCACTAACCTGTCTAGTTTATCCAATTCTTCCATATCCTCTACGGCCACAACTTCTGTTCTGTAGCTGGGAGGATGTTGTCCTTGTTCGTTCAATCTGACTACGTTCCAGGGGATCCATCCTACGCGTGTTCTGCATGCGTGAAGGGTTGAGTCCGGACCACGTATCGTTTCCAGAGGGGTAAATACTGCTGTTTCTCTGGTACCTATCATCAAAGTCATATCATAGTCAGCAGGACCTTACAGTTATCATCATCACCACCGGTGTCATCGTCTTGACCACCGGTCCCCATAAAGGACTGTACTTGGTCCACCTCTGCCATGGTGCAGTGTACTGCGACACTCTCCGTCTGTACTGGTCTCTTTGAATCCTCATCTTTATCAGTTGTCGGTTGACAATCCTGATGTAGTACTGTCTTCAAGTCTTACTCTTTTCTTGGCTTTGCGTATCTTCGCTGTGCGTTTACTCCAAGAATCTTGGATAAAGTAAGGAAGCTTCTTGACAATCCGTTTCATATTTTCTGAATGTTCTAGGCCATCAACGCATCGAGTTGCTGTCTTACATCGATTCAAGAAGATGGCGAACTTATCTAATGAGGCAACATTATCTGGCTTGATTGGAGGCCAGTCTAAGACTTTCCTCAGGTAGGCGTTGGCTGTCTTGTGTGGATCACCATAGCGCTCTTCCAGCTCCTCCATGGCACCTTGATATGCTTCACTTGCATCTATACCTGCATACCCTTGAACGATTTCATGGGCTGTGCCTTCCGTGAACTGTCTCAGCAGAGAGAGTTTATCTTTATCATCTTCGGCAGTCGGTACAAGTTTGGTCTCAAACTCATCAATGAATGATCTGTACTCCATGATGTTAACGTCAAACTTCTTTATCACGGTGGACATTTTCTTTATTGCTCTGATCATGGCCCACTGTGCAGAGTCACGTGTTGTCTTACTCGTGCTATTGCCGCTGCTTCTGATGGAAATTCTGGAAGCTGCTTCGCTAACTGCCTCTTCAAAATCATCCACCTCGCTGTCATTCTCCCTTTCTATTGTAGGAGTTTTCTTCTTGTACACTTGTACTGGTGTTGTTGTCTTCCGTGGTTTTGTTCTGGACACAATGGATTTGTCCTCCAGTGGTTCAGTCTTAATATTGATGGCGATATCGTCCTCGAATTCGTCACCAAAAAACTTATTCAGAGATCTAGCTCTGGCATCGGCTACGGCAATCTTCGTGTCAAGTTCATGTTGCTCCTCCTTGATTTGAAGCACATGTCTTGCCATGGCACGCTCCAATTCTTTGGTCTGCCGCTCTTCTTGGAGTTGAAGCTTATACTTAGCACGCTCAATTTCTTGCTTCTTCTTGAGCTTGGCTGACCTTGCCAACAGTTCAGCCTTTTCACTTTCATCTGCTAGTTTGGTGGCTGAGAGTGCACTGTGGCTTGTATGATGGCTGACCCCACTCAGTCTGCCAACTACAGACGGCTTCGGTGTGCCGACTTGAGAGACACTATCTTCTGGTTCTACATCATCTTTTGGATGAAATGGTGTTGGTTTCCCTTCATGTTCGCTCAACCATGCACTGGTGTCTTTAAAGAAGGTCCCAAAAACATCTTCGACATCGGTCAGCCAACAAAGGCGTTCGTCTGGCACCTGATCCTTTGGGAGTAAATCTTCGTATTCATAGCCCGTGTCTACAAAGCCTTGATGCAGCTCCTTCCACACTTCAAACTTCAGTTTGATTGTGAATAAGTCTGCCTTATGAGCGATGAGCTCTTGAATTTTCCTGGACTTTTGAGTTAGTGAACTCGCTGTTTTCTCTAAGAAGCTAGCTTTAGTAGCTAACTCATACTCAAGTCCTTTTTCGGACAGCGTTCTGTCACGGCCGCTGCGCCTGGGTTCTTGCAATTCCTTTTCCAGTGACAAAGTTTTTGATATTCTGTTTTTCGTCTTCCATGGTTTGACTTAGGTGAATATCACAAGTCCGATGCAAAATCTTTAATGAGAAATGTAGCGCGCAAAACAAGTTCCTTAAGACTCAAAATTATTTGTCTGCAACTACTTTGCAATAGTCGTCTACAGCTGATATTCCGTAATGCTTTCCCTCTTAAATAAGACAAGGCAAATATCCGATCTAAGTTTCGTGTGGTTTTTCGAATATAAGCATGTCTTCCAGACTGAGAACAACAAATTCTCTGAGTAGAATGTTGTACTACAAACGTTGGGAACGAATAACTGAAAACAAATCAAACAGAAGGATACAGGAAGTGAGAACTAAGCTACGTTCACACTATGACACAGGAAGTAAATACTCTCTATAACACAGGAAGTAAATACACTCTATGACACAGGAAAATGGAAACAGGAAGTAACTAACAGGAAGTAATACTCCCTCTAAGATGACTCAGGGGTCAAAGGTCATAATAGGTGGGGTGGTCACTAACCCACCTCAGTAAATGCCCTCTAACGGTGACTGAGCGTTTACTTTCATTGACAAGACCTCATTTGCATAAAAGCAGCCTTGACTTAACGAGTGAACGATTTAGCTGCTTTAAAACAATCACTAACTCAAAGTTGCATAAGAATACAATCACTAAAATCTACTTTGACTAAAGGGTCTCAAAAAGTTGTACAATAAACGTAATCAGAGTCCGTTGAATGTGTCCATTATAATGTTCATTGTTCGCATACTTCAATGAGTCCTTGGCCTTTTGTTAGGCACACGTGCTCTTAGAGTCTCACAATGGAATAAGGCTATTCAATGTTCCTTCAAGAATGTCTGCTCTAAAGTCACAAAAGAATCAACTGAATGGCTTACCGATTTTGTGTGGAGTTGTATAAGACTATCGCATCAACAGGTTCAAAGCTGTTCCATCAAAATGGTCTTTACAAGCAATCTTGGCGAGAACTATAGCCGGTCACTTTCAGAGACACGTCCACTCTCCGCCTAAAAGTGCCTAAAAGCACGCTTGGAATGGGTACATGTGCGCAGTGCGTAATACAAAAGGTAAACATTGAAGGACGGAAGTTGATGGTGACTCATGACTTTGAATTTGAACTATGGCCAAATAAGGGGATGTTGATTTTGACCGTAACACTTTCACACTTACTACGTTCTGGCAAGGAAAAATTGGAAACGTTTCTGTGACACTATATGCGGTTTGCACACACACGGTATTAATAGTTTGAGTCTGCTTGTGTCCACACACACAAAATTAAGTCTTTGTTTGGTATTTAAGCTGGCTTAAGGTTCCAAGACAAGAAATTGACCTTTGTAAGCTAACAATTCTCTAGTGGTAAATAAGCTCAAAGACCCCATAAGTTATACATTTTCTGAAAGCCTAGATATAGGGGAACATTTTGGTTACCATAGTGTCACTGTTATTTACATAACTATCATGTGACAGGTAATTTGCATAATCTTTCAAAAATCGGTTTTCCCTATGTTTTTTTTCAATGCTTTGAATTATGTGGCTGAAATTTGTGTGAGAGCAAGCTGTCTTAAGGATCTTCAAAAGTGTGTCTCAGAATTTTTTTTAAACCTTTTTAAACAATTTTTACGCCAGGAAATTTGTTTGATTTCTTTAAAATTGTGCTAAACTAAAAACTACATGTAAGTAAGATATAACAAATCTGAGACATACTTTGGAAGAGCGTTGTGACAGCTTGCATTCCAGCAAGTTTGAGTGAGATATTTTGAAGTATTGAGACAAAACATAGGGAAAACCGATTTTTGAAAGGTTATGCAAATTACCTGCTATGTGATAGTTATGTAAATAATGGTGACACCGTGGTTACCAAATCTTATCCTATATCTTGGCCTTCATAAATGTCTAATTTACGGGGGTTCTGAGCTTATTAACCACCAGAGAATTGTTAGATTAACGAAGTCAATTTCTTGTCTTGGAACCTTAATGCGCTCTCTCGAGTTCAAAAGGTGTATATGGCCAAGCATACAGCATTGTAACAAGATGGCTAACGTGAGTGCTGTCGTACTTTCATACTGCCTGTTGCTGTCAATAACTTCTTTGTAATTCACTTTCAGTGATTTTATCTTGCTCTGGAACTGATCAGCTATCCTATTTAAATCCTTTTGTAGAGCCCTTTCAGCAAAATTTTTTGTAAACAAGGCTGTCTCTACAGGTTCCACCCAGCATTCTCTGTATACGTTCATCTGCCCAGGCTAAGATAAGCAAACTGATCGTCAAACCAATTATTGCCACGGAATGTAGTGCTCTATTCGGCAGCCGTAACGAAAGAAATTGAATGTTGGTTGTTGTTTGTTATACGTTACATTTAGCTGTTGCGTATGGGCGTTTAAAATGGCTCTGAAGCGGGTCAGTCCGTCCACACGATGAGTTGCAGATAGAGTTAATCCCTACACAGGCTCAGGTCTGGCCGGCTGAACTGTCTCACATTTGAAATGTTTCAGAAGCAATTCTGAGCATCCATTCATTACTTTTTGTGCCCGTGTTTATCCATTTATGACTTCGTTTGTTTACCATCTATTTACTGTCTGTTCTGTGCTGTTTTGTGTCTACGTTTACAACTATTGTCTTACGAATTCAGACCTAGTGTCATCGGATTATGGATTGGTATGATTGCGATTATTGGACCAGAGCCATTTCAGAGGCATTTACATGGCCATGGCACAACTTATGAGTTTTTCAACATTTGAACTTCACAATCTCTTCTCAGTGATTTTTTGTATTGATAAAGTCTTAACATAAGGTCATGCTATTAGAAAATATATACATAATGCCCTCTTACACAGGAACATGACAGTCCCTCCAGGCCAATGAAGCTAAAGTGAAAATTTTAATTTCCTTTATTTTGCATGTAGTCAGCAAATTCATGTGAAAATAAATTCCTTGTAAAAATCATAAAATACTGTACAATAAACATCAGAAAGCTAACATATTTCTATGATATTAAATACAGAATGAAACACTCACAGTATGTTGTTCATGGATTGCTCCTCCATACTACGTACAGTTTTCTTGTCACTTGTAGTAATGCATACTTCCCATCCTGAAAACAGACTGAGATAGAAAAAGTGCAAAACTTTTACAGACTGAAGTTTACATACTCAATTAACAGTACCAAATACTTTAGTGTGGTACAAATGAAAGGCTCTCACCTTTGACCTTTAGACTGGGTGCCATTGCTTTAAACGCCATGCTTGGTTACTACGTAATTTGGTTCCCGAAATGTTTGTTGTAACTGTACATACAGGTAAATGCAATTCCTCATCAATTTCCTGATTTGTGGATGCCAATATTTATCTTAAAATTAAGTCTTTATCATGTACACAAAAGCATACCACAATGATATGACAAAAGAACAGTTTCATTTTTGACCAAAGCATGCTTATTTTGGGTACACATCTATACAGTCCTTTTTTGAAGTAGTCTTTGTTTATTGTCAATTTCTTATCATTTCTTTATTGAAACTAATTTCAAACCTTAAATTCCTGTTGTATGAATGTTATAACCTGTGTGATTCAACCTTTAGAGCTATTGCAGGGCAACGTTTTTCTTTGTGTAACATTTATGACTATTTGTTTATTAATTCCTACAGTAGGTACCATAATATTCCATAGCTAAAACTAAATACCCAGCTAACAGAGATTACAATTCATATCTGTACTAGGTCTCCCACATACCGGTATATGTCAGCAAATATGGCACATTGGTCTAACAAATCGAGCTAACTCAGGGCTGTGATGACATGGCTGTATACTGCGCGGTCTACATAGGTGTATGTGTTAAAGGGTCTTGTGTTTTACACACGAGTGCAACAGACATATTACATATACAATTACTGTATCTTTTTTGACACGTTTTATACCTTTTACACACACCGAGGTAATGGATCTCATATGATAAACTTGCCCTGAAAACTCAACACAGGTTGTCGGTGGGCAGCTGTGCACATTTCAATTCTGTTATTGCAGCCAGAATATCCATAATTTAATTATTCTTTAATTCGAGAACGTACTCATAAAACCAGAGGAAAACACAAAAAAAAACCTCACTCTACATGAAAATAAAACAAAACTAGACATACTCTTCACTTGGAACACAAGTACATAAAGTTTAAAAACATTCTGAGAAAATCTTGCGCCAAAAGTTGCTAGCTGTGTCGAATTATATCAAAAGATAAATCTGGTCGTAGAACAAGTCATCGTTGATGACACAGTACCACACTTATTCATGGGTACTTTGATGACCAGTCCTCAGAGAGGATAGAGTCCTTTGAAAAAATGGGTGTATATATGATTAAAAGTTCTGCACTGGGCTTTGTGAAGAAGAATGAGTTATTGGTACAGTAAATCATGGTTCAACTGTTGAATTGAACAAGTGTTCCAGACAATTTATCAAAGTGTAATGTGTTTGTCTGGATGTTGTTTCTTTGCCAGTTTCAGCACAATGGCGTGTCGTGTAATTGGATCCATATCTGAAGGGGTGAAGTGCAAGGCATGGTCAAAAAGTCAAAAGTACCGGTAGGACTATACTGGTTGACCGATGCAACATAAATGTTGCTGAATAACTCACAATATGTACCCTGTTACAGACTGTAGATCTAGACAGTAGTGCAAGTCTATGGACATGACATTAGACTTACCACTGAACTTGATGGCCATACAATATCAGGGGATGATGTGTAGTCAGGATGGAGGAAATATTTCTTTCCATGGATTGTCATCAAGTTGGCTGCCTGATGATGATCTTCACGTTGGCAGTTCAAAGACTGAATCTTGCCAGCTATTATTGGGAGACCACTTTTTCCCAATAATTGGAAGACCAAATTTTCGGGGTCCATTATTGGAATCTGTCCGAGAGCACTGGTGTTATACTGGTTTTAAGAGATCGAGTGTTGGTGTTCTGGATATTAATGTTGAATTGCCCATGGAAGGAGTTTTAACTGAGTGGTGAGATGTTCAATTAATAGTTGGAGGTAAATTTGTGTGCATTTGCAGTGTTTCAGCCAGCGTGCGGCATTGCGACATTTGACACAATTTTTTTTGTTTTGTCCCGATAAAATAACCGTTGTGGGTCACCATGACGCAATCTGAGTAGGCCATATTTTAGTGGCTATTGAATTTTTAGACTGCCTCCTGGACAGGAAACTACGGCTAACAATAAAATGTTGTAAGATGTTGAAACAGTTTACCCTCCTTCCTACAAAGTTGCAATGTATTGAAACAGTTTACTCTCCTTTCTACAAAGTTACAAAGTCCCCGGTTCGTAAAACAAACATTGTTGCTGGTCGATACTACAATACATCACGGAAGCACAACGTCCATGAATACACTGAGGCTTGGTTCTGCATAGGTGAGTGCCGAGTACCGGTCGTCCTTGAGTTCAAGTTTTACCTACATTGCTTGCATCAAAAGTTGGCCTGCAGCTACTCAGTTTGATAGTAAAAACCATAATTTCTAAGGAAACTTTCACAAACAGAGTCATTGTACAAGTGAAAAGGAGAAAAACTGAGGTTTTCTGAAAGGTCAAATCTGGGTCATTTCACGTGATGTCATGAATGAAGACCTCTTAAGTACACAATTATGGTTCAAAAGAAACCACCTAGGGAGGGCCAATAGGTACAATCTTATGTTAAAAAGAAATTTCTTGGTGCCTTCCAATTTAATAACATTTAGCTTGACTGTCAGTTTTAAATTCTACTTTATTAAGAGTCATGGCAAAGGGAAATTGTCAACAGTACTTGCAGTAAGCATATTCATTTTCAAATATTCACATTTGAGAGCTGCAATTTTGCATGGTAACTTAACATCAAAGCAACAATTCAAAAGTAGAGCTATTAAAATTGTCCATTTGGTATATTTCAAACTGCTATAACTTATACACGAAATGGTGTGATTCTGAATGATTTTAATATTTCTGCAGATTCCACCAGTTTAATGATATAATAGTGAACATCACTAGACATTTCTTGATGATATCAAAATATAAATGAAAATATTTCTGGGCTAAAATGTTATCATAATCTTTGAAACAAGGATTACTCTAAAACATTGGGAAATTAAATGAACAATATCAATTTTGTGTATTGTTTTACAGGATTTGGGTTTGGCAAAACCATTTGTGTCTCAAGAAAAATACTTATGCTTAAGATGCTATTGAGCCTGCTTGATCACAACTATGACACAACACCAGGGCCTTAAACACCACAATAATTGTATCTACATTGCCACTATGCTACCCAATGCTTTCTTCTGCATGGAAAATTTTTATCTGTGTGGCTCACAAAATTTTCTTCATGACTTAAAATCTGCATAAATTTGCCACATTAGGAGCTTGTAGCCCAAATGTATTAAGTTGTCATTCTGTGAACACTGACAGAATGCTACAGAAATATTCTGTATCTATGGTAATATACACTTCACATTGCTACCTGATTTTTAGAATTGCCACCTAATTTTATTTATTTATTTACCACCAGAAATGAAAAAAAATATTTCTATCACTTTAATGTCATATAAACACAGATAATTAATGCAATAAAAACTGAACAAATATTTCTTTAATGTAAAATACAAAAAAAATTTGATTTGAAAATGAAGAACTCCTGAATACCAAGAAAGTTGTTGCCACACTTGAGATCATAAACTGCCTAAAATATGTTCGAAGTGGCTACAAGATTTTTGATTTGGCTAATGAGTTGGCTAATCATCTTGGTGACTTAGGGGAGCCCTACAGTTTATGTGCATACCACGTGGTAGCAGTAAACTTAATGATACTGCAAGTTTCATGTTGGCACAATTTTGCACAACACCATTGGCCTACTGACCGTTAATAAACTCACCTGACTTGCCTATTGAACACCAAATATAGTACCAGGTCATAATGACACATAATGACACTGTACTGTGTTGTTTTATTGAAATACATTACATGTCCCCCAAAAATTTAATTTGTTCCCCATTCAGACCTACTATGGGTCACTGTGTCCCCATGCAAGCAAAAGCTGGCTGAAACATCGCATTTGTAATGTTCTGTATACAAGTTTATGTCAGCTTTGAAGAGTTTAAAGCCAGAATTAAATTTTAAAATATCAGTATGCAAATTTGTTGAATGGATTGTTTTGATTGGCGAAGTCTGAGTTATGTGCATACTTCTCTGTCAGTGTAGTGAAAATGTTTTTCCTCTTCATCCTGCCATGCCATTAATTTTCATCTCTAGACATCTAACTTTACCATAGACCAGGAAATCCGACCACATTACCCCCATACTTATGCAACTTCACTGGCTTCCAGTACATCATCGCATTGTATACAAACTTTTGCTGATTACTTACAAAGCCCTAAATGGACAAGCTCCACAATATCTCAGGAATTTAATAGTGCCTCATCACGTGTTCTTCGTTCATCTGATAAATGCCTTCTGCACACACCCAGATGGAATCTGACTACCTATGGTCGCCACTCCTTCACTGTAGCAGCTCCTGTCCTTCGGAACTCTTTGCCCCTGGACATAAAAACCTCTCCTAATGTCAACATTTTCAAAAGACGCTTACAAACTTACATCTTCCAGAGAGCATTTTCATTGTAACTCTAAGCGCCACTGAGCATTGTTTAACTTTGGATATTAGGCGCTATACAAATTTTCTAGATAGATAGATAGATAGAAAAGTCATTGTCAATGACATAGTCCCTACTTGGTTAATGACTGTGGAAACTGTGGAAACTATTGACAGCAATGATACATGCATGGTATGTGAAGTGATAGTGGTCAACCAATACTGTGGCCTGCTTTGTCTATGTTGGGTATGTTTCTTTGATAAATGTTGTGATTTGATATTTTCAGTCTGTAAAGCAGCACCATTTTCAGTTTTGTAAATATGTAATGACAAAGTGATGATCTGTAAAGTAGACAGGGTATGAAAAGTGACTTGTATTATTATGATTTGTAATAACAAGGTCTAGAATGCCTGCCAGGTTGTGTGTAGATTCTGTGATGAGCTGATGTAAAGTGTTGTCATGTATGAGCTCTGTCAATTTTTCATTGGGGTTATTCAGGTCAATGTTAAAGTCACCAGCAACAATAATTGTGTCACAGTTGTTTTGTTTCATAATGGTTGTACATTCATTGAGTAACTGTACAAGGTTTTCCTTTACTACCATCCATTGTCTGTTTGGTGGAATGTAAATACAAACAATCAATGTTTTATCTGTTATAATAGCAACAGTTTCAATAAGACTAGCAAATGTGAAATTTTGTTTCACTGGTTTGGTACTGTAGATTGCACAACCATGCTGTGATGGGACTGAAAAGAATGTCATTTTGGGAGGTCTATAATGACAAGGATCTGTTACATGTGTTTCAGTGAGACAAATTAAGTCCAGATGTTGGGTGAATGGATGTGTTTTCGAGTCTAAATGATGGGATTTCAAGGATTTAATGTTTATAAGGCCGATAGCTAGTAAGTGGTTATTTGGAAATTCTGTTTCAATTGGTTATTTATACTCCAGTTGCATGGCCTGCTGTAATCTTTCCATCTCTGACAAAGCAGACTTGTTTACTTTGATCTTGGTTTCATCAAATCCTATCAGTTGTAACTGATCTTGATTTAACACTACTGAACATTGTATACATTTGCCCTTGTTTGGGGGAACATGTGGAATTTATATTGCCAATCATGTATTTATATGTACTTCCTTGAGCTTTATGTACAGTCATTCCCCATGCAAGTGTCCCTGGATATTGAGTTCGTTCAACTTTGATTGAATGAGCTTTTTCCGAGTATGAAAATGTGTCAGTCACAGCAGTGATAGGTACATAGTCAGGGTATTTACTTTGTTTTTTAGCTTCTTTGCCTGTGGCATTTGAGTCAAATTTCACATAGATTATTCCTTTCATTGGGTTACGTTGGTCAATTTCTATATGAGTAATTTCGCCAGTAGCTCCATTGACACGGCCATCTGACAGGTCTGTGTTTTTTGTATGCATATATCTGACACCTACAGCAATTTTTATTTCATCTCGAAGACCAGCTGTCTCATGTGGACTTTTAGACGTGACAATTACCTTTGCTCTCGATGTATGCAAGTCCTTTGTGGTGTCTTCTGCTAGAATTGTCAGCACTTTTAAACAAAGACTTTTCAGTTGTTTTCATTATATTCCTCGACCTCTACTTCTCTATTTGTTAAAAATAAAGAAACACAGTTTGCTGGGAGATGAGAGTTAGTTTCAAGACCTTTTAATAGCTCAATATCAGTTTTAGTGTGTTGACCTAATCGTAGTCTGGATAGCATATTTCAGGTATCTACGACCCCTTATAACAGGAAGTGAGACTGAATCTGAGACTCTCAAATTGAAGAAGATACTAAATGCGACCTCATTTGCGATTATATCTGAGACTCTCATTTATTACAGTAAACAGTAAATGCGACTTGATCTGAGACTGTACCTGAGACTCTCAATTACCTTCCACATGACAAGTGCGACTGGCGCTGAGACTAGAACAAGTAGCAATAGAGACATTAGACCACGGTTTGTGGGAGGATCGTGCACAGGTCCTTGAAAAAATGATCACGGAGTACGGCATGTCTACATCGACGTATGCCTTACCTCAGCTTTCTTTCCCCTTCATTTCTTATCTTACGGTATATCATGGAAAATAAAGGTCAATAAAACAAATACTCTATCAATCATGTATATTCGAACTACGCTGTTGCATGACGCACCTTATAGACACGGTCCCTGGAGGACCGTGGTATACAGAGTAAGGCCTATGATTACGGAAAGGTAAGTCAGCTCTTAAAATCGATGTAGCTGGTCACGGGTGTATTTATATAACACATTGAGAATATTGATAAAGTATGGCGAATAAAACCGATAAATGGGTACTAAGGGGAGAACCATTAGATTTCTGGGGGGGTATGGAGGATTTTGAGAAAAAAAAAATTGTCGCCAGGTGAGGTAGAAGAAGAAAAAAAATTGATCCTGTTATGGCCTGAGAAATAAATAATTGTCATAACAGACAGAAGTGAAAAAAAATTGTCACAATGCACCAGAAATTAGCAAAATTTGGAAACCCTATTCTCATGTATTCTTTGCCGGCGCGCCGCCATAGGTGGCGCAAATGTTTTTACCACAAGCAATTCTTATGTTTTTTTCCCAGCACTTATGATATAAGCATGCACTACATAGGTCTACTTTACACCTCAGTACTCTCAATGTTTTCCTTCCCTTTTCTGACCAAAGAAATCATATTTCAGGATTTCTGTCGCAACATCTCAATGGCATAGGCACTATCTAAAGGGGACTTTTTGACTTCTGTAAATTGTGAAAATTTTAAAACACAAGATAGGAGTAAAGTAGTGTTAAAATCAATATATTATTCTCTCAATATAAATATATTAGGAAGATGTACAAGTTGACAATGAAAAATTGAGAAAACAAATATAATGAAATACAAGGGAGGGGGTCACTAAAAAAATTGAAAACTTCAGGGGGCGTTACTCAAAATGTAGAGAGGAAGAAGGGGGGTGGGGTTACTCAATTTTTTTTTGGCGAAATAAATTGAAACACATCTCAGATTGCACCATTGCACACATCCATTTCTCAAAATTTTCAATGCGAGAGGGGGGCACCCCCTCTCGTGCTCCCCCCCTTGGGTCTTCTAACAGTTTTACTGGTAAAAGACAAATTTAAAATACCTATCGGATTGCACTACACTGCACCGTTGCGCACATCAATTTCTCAAAATTTTCACAGGATCTAGGACAAAACTGAACTGTTGTGAATTCATCCTTTATTATCACAGAAACATGTTTTCATTTACCTCAGTTCAATGACCATTTTGACAGATAAACATACCATATTCATGCTTTTCATTAGAAGCTGGCAGCTGGAGAAATGACACAAGAAGGTCACAGATTTTCCGTTCCTGTGTATTTATTTATCTTCAGTCTTTAGCAAACAGAACTGATTTTCACAAATTGTATTGTCATTGTTTGGTTGTTGAATTTTATGACACAAACACTGATCATGCATAAAATTTAAAAAAATATTGCAGTGTTCAGTGTCATTTTCAAAGTTTTACCGAGTGCAAAATAACCTGAAACACCTCTCAGAATGCACCATTAAACACATCAATTTCCCAAATACAAGAGGGGGAAACCCCGTCTCGTGCTCTCCCCCTTGGGGTGTTCTAACAGTTTCACTTAGTAAAAAAATGAAAAAACACCTCTCAGATTGCACCAGACTGCACCATTGCACACATCAATATCTTAAAAATTTCCATGCAAGATAGGGGAAAGCCCCTGTGACACTTTCCCCCTAAGCCTCTCGTGTGTTCTCCCTCTGTACTTTCAAATTCTGCCCGGTCAGATATCCTAGTGAAAACCCTGTCATAATACCCATCCAAATTAATCAATATACTATGTGGTTAGATACTGCGTGAGCTTTTATATACCTCTATTTTATTGTGACTTGCAATTTAATTTTGATGGGTTCACCTTTTTTGAACCATCATGAGATAACTGATGATAGTCTAGCAGAGTACATCAGGATTTCAAAGGTATTTACTGTTGCTGTATTTTGTAAATTTTACAAATAC
>LD347827.1:0-18222 GCA_001465055.1 Ptychodera flava | reverse complement strand
GACTTTTGCTGTCTTTTGACTATGGTTTTATATCAATTTTTCTGTCCTTTACAATTTCTTTGGATGGGTCGGTGGAGTCAAGGGTTGAACAATAGCGTCGCGGGCCGAGACGCTGTTTTGGGCTGGGAGAACCCTGATGATGGTGTTAAAAGAATGTGTACTTTCTTGGGGGGAAATTCGGTAGAATCAATCGAGACAACACTTAGATCTTGATGCGACCGTACAGTTTATTGTGTCACCGTCCGGGTGGCGGGTAGGTGATTGTGTGAATGGGTTGACAAGTCGGTCGAGCTTCTCTCGCGGTCTTTCTTCCGCTATGGTCGTCGTGACATATCTTGACGAGGTATTAAATTGACAAATTCACACATACAACAACAGCAAAATGTGCCTTATTGATTTAAATTAACACCTTATTGAAATTCAATACAGAAACAAACAAAAGCACGGCATAAAAACATTGCCGTGAACTAAACCCGCCACCCCAGAACAAAGGCTGACGGTGGGTTTCAAAAGCATGGGCGGCCGAAAATTAAACTGGGCGGCGTAGATTTTATCTGGGCGGCCGTGAAATTAAAGTGGGCGCACCGCCCACTTAAAAGGCACCGTGGAGAACACTGGCCTGCTTTAACGAGAGCTCTCTCAGACATACCGCCCATATAGCTAACAATTAAATGACGATTGGAAAGATAAAATTTGAACCAACTGATAGCTTCATCACATACACGATAAACTGACAATTTCTTCAAAAGAATGTTGTGGTCGATTACATCAAAAGCCTTTGAGAGGTCAAGCAAGAGTACGCCATTTAAGTATCCGTCATCCATATTACATAAAATATCATCTGTAGGGCGTAATAAAGCAGTTTGGCAAGGGAAGTTTTTTCTAAAACCAGACTGTTTATCTAACAGCAAATTATTACATGACAAACCAGATATGAACTAAAAATGCTCACGTGTTTCATTATATATTGCTGTAATGTGTAAATTTGAACCTTTGCCACATGTTTGCAACTTCATTGAAAGAATTCTGATCAACATAATGAACAATATTCACCGCCGATTAATTCTAAAAGGTCATGAAGTATACAAATATGTAATCAGCTGATATGAAAATATTAAAGTTATTTGACTGCTCTTATTGTATCACCACTTTATATAGCAAGTGCAATTACTTTTAGCCAAGTCCTTCAAGCCATATATGCCGAGCTGTGAAAGCTCATTAGATATGCAAATTATAAATTAGCTGACAGGAAAATGTGAAATGACTTTCGATATTGTTTTAACCTGGTATAATCTTCAATATACATAGCATGTTTTGCCAATTTTGATCAAGTGAATCTCAGAGGAAAGATCATCGAAAATGCAAATTAGGAATTAGCTGAAGAAAAATTGCTTAATGACTTTCAATAATGCTGTATCATAGTATTTTTAGTGTGTATAGCAAGCTTCATCAACTTTGGTCCAGTCAATCCAGATATATATCCCTAATTAGTAAAATTCATTAAATATGTAAATTAGGAATTTGCTGAAGTAAAAATGCTTAACGATTTTTAATGTTGTTGTATCATAGTGTCTTCAATATATGAAGCAACTTTTGTCAACTTTTGTCAAGTCAATTCAGATATATATCCCTAATTAGTAAAGTTCATTAAATTGGCTGAAGAGAAAATGCTTTTAAAATGACTTTCAATAATATTGTATTATAGTGTCTTTAATGTACATAGTAAGTTTCATCAATTTTGATCTAGTCAATTCAGATAAATATATCCCTAATTATTAAAATTCCTTTAATATGCAAATCAGGCGTTGGCTGAAGTAAAAACGGTCTTTTGACTTTCAATAATGTTATATCACAGTATCTTTGATGTATATAGCAAGTTCCAATAACTGAAATCAAGTTAATTCAGATATATATCCCTTATTAGGACAGTTCATTAAATATGCAAATTCGGAATTGGCTGAAGTAAAAATGCTTAATGACTTTCAAGAATGTTATATCATAGTTACTTCAATACGTGTAGCAAATTTCATCAATGATGGTCCAGTCAATTCAAATATATATCCCTAATCAGCAAAGTTCATTAAATATGCAAATTGGGAATTGGGAGAAGTTAAAATGCTTAACGACTTTCAATAATGTAAAATCATAGTATCTTCAATAGACATATCAAGTACGGTATATTTTGATCCAGTCAAATCTGATATATATCCCTGTACTGCGGCATTTTGTAATGTGACGCATTTTGTAATAACTTACGCAAAATGTAATAAGGGTATCAGCATTTTGTAATAAAATGGTCTACGCATTTTGTAATAAGGGTATCAGCATTTTGTAATAAAATATTGTTTACGCGATTTGTAATAAGGGTATCAGCGTTTTGTAATAAAACGCGTTTTGTAACATTAGTTAACGCATTTTGTAATAATTATAAACATCCGCTGATATTGTATGTATTTCAAAATGCTTTATGGTTTCTGAATAAGTAAAAATGTAATAGCATATGATGATGTCGATATTATATCGCACTACCAAGGCTAGGTTATGATAATAACGCCATATAAGGGGGTCTTAGCTGACAGTCAAAATGCAATTGAAGACAGAATAAGATTTATTGTATGCGATTTACAATTGAGAAAACAAACTGAGACAGTTTTAGTAGGTTTTACATACAGTACTGTACAATGAAAAGCAAATATACTGCAGACCTTTCTGCATTTTTTTCTCTTCAATGTTACTGTTGGTGGATGGAAAGAGAAAGGCTTGGAGATGACATGCAGAGCTCAGAATTTGATAAAAGACAGCAACATCATCAACATAGATAGTGTTGTGTTCTAAGACCTAATTTTATTATACTAATGATGTAAATGCCACAAAACCAACCTTATCCAAAAATGGTTCCCTCATGACATTTTGAGGGTTTCAGTCTGAATTTTAGGGCGTTGCTACATTATTTTTACTTTTTTTACTAAAGAAAAACAATAAATATTGTTTTTGGATACAATAAAATTGTGTATTCTTATTTTTTTTCATGTACATTGGATGAAGTTTGCAGAACTCGAATAATCAAATTCTGAGTTTTGCAAAATGATTGTAATGTTAGTGTACACTGTGATTTGAACTAAGCTTTTATTTGGTTCATAAAAATGATGTCACAAACATTTTTCCGGGACCATCAGTTGTAGACAACAGAAACTAATATACATTTAGACATAATTAAGAAATGGGAAATGATAAATTCTTTAGAATGTCGTCAGAAAGAGAAGCAATATGTGAAAATCATTGTAAATTTAGAATACTGGTGGCCATTTTGAATATTTCATGAGGTCATGTGACAAGTATTTGCATATATTGGGGCAATTGTAATACTACAATTCAAAAAATATCTTGTAATCTTGTAAGTTTGATAAATTCAATAGTCAGATGATATAAAATAGGATACCTTGATCTGTCTGACCCCTATTCAAGGGCGCTGTGTGTAATTCTTGACTTATGACTTAAGACAAGAAAATCTGTGTACGGTTTATCAAATCTGTGTAAAGTTTATCATAATGTATAAAGTTTACATCAAAGTCCATGGTAGTGGGACTATAAAATGTGATTTAGCATTGGGATATGATAAAATATCGATTATCTTTTACTGGAAAATTGGAAAACACGTAAAAATAATGATATATATATATATATATATATATATATATATATATATATATATATATATATATATATATATATATATATATATTGTTGGCGGCCATTTTGAATACCTTATTAGGTCACATGACCGGTATTAGCATATTTTGGGACAAGTATGTCATTGTCATTCAAAATATACATACTTACTGTGGGTAATATTTCATAATTATACAGAGCCTTTGTTTAAATTACACTAAGCAGGTCAAAATGATACAAAATATCAGGTGTCAGTGTTTTTTTTTCAAAATTTGTGTCACAATTTCATTTCAGTCCATGCTGACGTGATAGAAAACAGGTTGGTGATGGAAAATGATGAATTAATGAGGAATTCCTATGAAAATAAAGAAATATGTTGAAAAAATACAATATTTTATATATTGGCGGCCATTTTGAATACTTAATGAGGACATGTGACCATAATTTGCATATTTTTGGCACAAGGTATTTTACGGTGATTCCAAAAATATAATGGTATGGGGGACAGTCTTTGTTAATTTGAGAAGTCAGACATCATGCTAGATGGTACTTTCCAAATGTCAACTCCACCCCAGGGCCTTGGGGTGCAAAGGTTTAAAGTGGAAAATAAATGTACGAAAGGTTGCAGTATTCTAAGCAACTTCTATACGTATGATACGTGTTTCTTTAAAGTTGATTTCGATAATTTACTGTAATAAGATTGGAGGGGCACGTTAATATGTCAATGCTGACAGCTGATATTTATCAAAATATACTGAAATAACCACTGACGTGAAGCAGTCAATTAAAATACTGAATGATAATTTATTTTAATCATCCCATAGACAAGGACAAAATAAAGCTCTATTGACAGACCAGCCACTTTTCCTTGTATGTAGACGGTGACAATTCATATCTACTGAGCAATGGTTTTGTTTTCTCAGATCTATTTCTTTCCCGTTGTGTTCCTCCTTTGAATCTACGCTATCGCCCAATGGTAAAATTTGTCTAGCCAACGAGCTAGGATAAGCTGCCCTGCAATACTATGATTAAGCTACATTTGATTCGCTATCCTAATGGTTATACCTGCCAAATATCTGCCATTATCATTAAATGATAACAGCCATAGAAAGATAGATAGACAGACAGACAGACAGACAGACAGATAGACAGACAGATAGATAGATAGATAGATAGATAGATAGATAGATAGATAGATAGATAGATAGACATGCATACTCCGGCACTCTTTCCTCCCTCCCTCCCTTCCTCCCTCCCTCCCTACCCACATCGATGCATACATACATACATACATACATACATACATACATACATACATACATACATACATACATACATACATACATGTTACATACATACATACATACATACATACATACTTAACAGGTCAGATATACTTCCGCTTTAGTAGCTAAACAAGTCAAATCACTAAAACATCAGATTATTCTTACTATTTTAGTTTAGTTTAGTTACACTAGAGGCATATTCTGCATCGCCCTCTTAACTGCGAGCGGGTTTAGGGTAAGCGCCATCTTTGTTTACATCGCGCGCTCATCCAACATTCGATGTACGAGCCGAGCAGCGATGTCGTGGCATATTTGTACAGTGCCGTCTTGGTGAACTTTCGTCAGTGTTCTCCACGGCGCCTTTTAAGGGGGCGGTGCGCCCACTTTAATTTCACGGCCGCCCAGATAAAATCTACGCCGCCCAGTTTAATTTTCGGCCGCCCATGCTTTTGAAACCCACCGTCAGCCTTTGTTCTGGGGTGGCGGGTTTGGTTCACGGCAATGTTTTTATGCCGTGCTTTTGTTTGTTTCTGTATTGAATTTCAATAAGGTGTTAATTTAAATCAATAAGGCACATTTTGCTGTTGTTGTATGTGTGAATTTGTCATTTTAATACCTCGTCAAGATATGTCACGACGACCATAGCGGAAGAAAGACCGCGAGAGAAGCTCGACCGACTTGTCAACCCATTCACACAATCACCGTCCTGCCACCCGGACGGTGACACAATAAACTGTGCGGTCGCATCAAGATCTAAGTGTTGTCTCGATTGATTCTGCCGAATTTCCCCCCAAGAAGGTACACATTCTTTTAACACCATCATCAGGGTTCTCCCAGCCCAAAACAGCGTCGCGGCCCGCGACGCTATTGATCAACCCTTGACTCCACCGACCCATCCAAAGAAATTGTAACGGACAGAAAAATTGATATAAAACCATAGTCAAAAGTCAGCAAAAGTCAGCGACGATTTCTGCTCTTAATTGACGAAAAATTTGAAATCAAACTGATTACACATTCCCTAGATACAGAAGTGGCAATTTGGTGAAATTTCTGTTTGACTCACATCTTGAAATAAAAAGTAAACGTGGAACGAAGACATGTATGCTGCCGATCAACAGTGTAGCATAGCTTACGGAACTGTCTGTCACTGCACCGGCATGTGTTGGCTGCACGTAAAAGCAACTCAACTTTCCAAGATCGAACGGTCAGTATCTTGTGAAAACAGCAACATAGCAATGAAAATTGTTATAGTCAGCGGTAAAAACTCTTAACAGATGGAGCGTTACTTGCTTTAAACAAATGAAAATGCATGTGAAGAGAATAAAATCCCAGATCGCGTGCGTGAATGAAAATATACCGTAAACAATGGCGGATATGACATCAGAGTGGGACTCTTCTATTTTGGTACCGGGGGTGCGCATTGTCAGAAAACCCTGATACACGTACTGAAAAACGTAGTATTTTCCTAGCGATGCTGTCACGGGAACTTCGATATCTCATTGTTTTACATCTTTTAATAGTTTCTTTGATCTGAGCAGTTTTACCAACTTTAACGGTATATTTTACTCTCCTAACCTTTCTTTATTTGAGTTAAACAAGGGTAGGAGCTTATGCAACTTAGTGAGGATGTACTGAATTTTGAAAAAATCAGTGGAGGGGCTCTGCTTCATGAGTACCCTGTTTTGTCAATTTTTGCTGAACACAAACTATATGTAAATATTATGCAAATGATTACATTAATATTATGCAAATGATTATGCAAATTAGCCATTCACTTAATTTTTTTATTTGTGGAGAATACTGTATAATATGTTTCACCTTCAAACTGTCGTAATACATTTACTTCTGTTTCTTTTATCAGAAGTTATTTTCAAAGTACAGTATGGAGTTTCATTCAATGACGCACTGTTTATCGTCAAATATGAAAGTAAAGGGGTTATTGCATGCCCGTTACGTGCCCGTTTTTACGGAAGCTCGATTCTATTGTTTGCGAAGGCAGATGTACAATAATTTATGGTATTATATTTTATTTTATCTGAGTATCTACCTGTTGATTGCTGGTTGTCTGCAATACATCGGAAAGAATGTCATTATCCTCTGTTTAATAAATGAACTGAATGTGTATACCAATGATTCTCTCAAATATATGATAATAAACTAGTCAAAATCTAGTAGTTACCTGCCTCAAGATCAGTTAGTAAAAATACTGATTGACAGCTATCTAAAATTAAGTCTTTCTAATGGAAATAGAAGTCAGGGAGCGATCAATTTTTGTACTTACATAACGAGTAAACACACACTTTTTAATACCATTCCAAAGTCAATAAAATATCTGTTAATGCTTTAAAGCTGCGGAAAGTTTTTAAAATTATTACAAAATGCGTTAACTGTTATTACAAAGTGCGACTTATTACAAAATGCTGATACCCTGTCTACACTTTGCGTAGACAATTTTTTATTACAAAATGCTAATACCCTTGTTACAAAACGCGTAGACTGGTTTATTACAAAATACTGCACACGTTATTACAAAATGCGTCAGTTATTACAAAATGCTGATACCCCTTATTACATTTTGCGTAAGTTATTACAAAACACGTCAGTATTACAAAATGCCGCAGCACAATCCCTGATTAGGAAAGTTCATTAAATATGCAAATTAGCAAATATCTTTCATGTCACCCCTTAATGCTTCCCACTGCTGATATATCTTGGTGTGATCAACATTTGTAGCAAATCTCATCAAATTGTGTGGAGTCGTTTTCATTACAAGAAGGCTCCATTAACTTAGGAATACCCTACTTCCCTAGAGGATCAATTTCACAGACCTGCCTTTCCTACAATGGCACTACAATAGCACCAGCTGGAGTAGATAAACATAACAATGGAACAACATTCACACCTTTGGGATTAAAAGTCTTCTGTTTGTCACCCGAGTTGCTCAGGCAAGGACTCGGGTTTCAGGTACCATGCAAGTTAATGCAGTCGTCCCCTAATGTTAATGTATATCCATTTTTTCTAAAATCATTAATTATGCAAATGAGCAAAAAGTATGCAAGCCAGACCCACCAAAAACTAATCAGTTCTTGCCATTTGCTAACTGATTCTATGTAGCACATTTGATTCTGATCGGATAAGCCGTTTTTGAGATATCAGACCAACAGACAGACAGACAGACAGAGAGACAGACAGACAGACAGACAGACAGACATCGCTGCGACATATGCTCATGTGTGTGAACACGTGAGCAAAAAACCATACAGAGCAATGTGAACATGTTTCTCAAGTATTTTCGAAAGAGCTGGTAAGATAGAAATAGGACGATAATTCGCAAAGTCATTGACACTTCCTGATCCTTTGTACAATGGAACACCTCTAGCACATTTAAAGGCGTTCGGAAAAACAGACTGAGATAAACTCATATTAAATAAACGTAGAAGAGAATCAGTAATTACGGGAGCAGCAATTTTCAGGAGTTTGCACCTACCTTTAGCCATTTGCACATGATTCGGTATATTTCATTTGTGAATTTACATCTGAAGTTAGGCAGCATTCACAAACACTAGGTGGTGATAGGGCTGGAGGAATTCAAGGGGGTTTTAAAGTTCTGAAGGTAGTAGAGAGGGGATTTAAAATGTTTTCACTGCAATCTCAACATATTTTGATTGCTAATTTGTTTGGATTTTCAGATTCCACAGTGTAGTAAGTAAAAGTTTGATTAAAAAATTTAAAATAAATGAATAACTATTACATCCAATGGGTGTAATGTTAATAATAGTAAAAAAATCCTGGAATCATTTCATATTAACAAAACTAATCGTGAAGAAGTGAACACACATCTAGAGAAACACAGCATTCCAAAAAAGCAAGACCGATAAACGGATGCAAAGTGACAGATTAAGATTTCACATTTATCAAAAACAGGACAGTGAGACTTCCAGAGTTTAATCAGATGTGTAGACTACATGGTCCATGGTCTACCGTACGTCCACGCTCAGACTTTCGAGATAGGAAGGTTTATTTGCCTTTGATCATAAACAGTCAAGCAGAAGACTCATTTCCTTTAATGTTTCAAAGTGTTATTTGTTAAAACTATAATTACTTTCAACGGAGGGTCAGCAAGTTGAGAGAAAGATATTACTTACGTCTTTGTTCAATTTTTAGAGAATACATTAAAAAAATAAAAACAATTGTTTTGAAGTAATTTGCAGTCCTCATTCATCTTGATAACAATCCCTGAATAATCTTACCAACATTGGTTCTGGTGGTGGGTCCCTTTTTACCTGATTTTTGCTGACAGAAAGGCAACTACTTTATTAACATGATTCCATCGATCTTGTCTTTAGTCTATGGATATGTTGAAGGCTGTTGCATGTTACTGATAACACTGTATTATGCTGCATTTTGAAGGTATTGACAGTAATCTTTTAACCTACTGCAGGTCATAGGTTAACTTATGTAAATTAATATTCAAATTATTATGCTAATTAGCCGTCCGTCTGACAAACATTCCGGGGAGAACACTAGTAGTGCAGTGTTTTTATATTGGTCAGTTATCTAATACAGACTAATATCTTGCGCAACCTTGGTCTCTTAAGGCAGCCACAATTGGTTCACTGATACCATTGCGTCAGCACAGTACGGTAAGAAGAACATTCTTAATGGCATAGTTGCCTTTATCCCAATGCCATGATGGCATCATCATATTTCACATCCCAGATTCAATAGTTTATAATTTAAGCAAAACTTGCAAATGTCAAAGTTATAAACTACTAACTTAAACTTTAAACAGGAACTTCCCCTATGAAAGCAAGATTATTGTTCATCTATGCAAATGTAAAAAAGCCATGCTACTGATAGGACATGCCGTGTTTGGTCCCAGAATCTCATAATTTGGCCATGTTTTAGGCGTTCACTGTCAATGAACATTACATCATATGATGTCTGTGAATATATAACGAATAAACTTTAGTCACCCGAAGATAAACTGAAAAAATGTTACGTTTTTTGTCGGAGAACGCATGTGTTTCAAAATGTGTTCCCTGTACGACCATTTAACCCCTCTTTGCATATGTCACGAAAGTGCCTATCATGATTATTCAAAACGATGGTATGAGAATTCAAAAACACCCGCCCAGTGTATGCACATGGCTGCGTCAACAGTAATCCCCTATTGTGCGCCCACGGTCCTGTAATTTCCCGTTTAAAATGAAAATAAATAAAGAAAGCATGATATATTTTCGTTTGAGGTAAAAAACATTACACAAAATTTGATAGAATCCAGCTGTGTGCGTGTACGGCATGGGGGAGCCGTCTTGTGCCAAAGGTCACCGCTGTGACACGAAGTACACTGCAGCGCACTGAGTGGTCGGTCTCAATGAGCTGATGCATGCATAGCACAGCAAATGAGGCTGCAAGGCCATCAACACTTGTGACAAAGAGGAAATTATATACATTGAAAACCCATCTCCTACGAAAAGTGAACCATCCCTTTCAAATTACAGAGCTGTGCAAGCCTATGAGCTCAGCCCTAGAAGGATATTGACTTATAGAACTGCGTTGGAAAAGTTGTAAAGGCCATTTACTTGATCCCTGGGATCAAGTTTGTTTTAGTCTGTAAGAGGGTTATGGAGTGTTACAGCCTTTTGTTTTCCATTGAAATTGTAATCTAATAAGTATATTTCCCCTCAAGACAATCTGACGACGACACAGGGCTTTAAAGTTTACGTAGAAGTGATGAAAGAGGTGACCATGCCCAAAGTGCAGTGAATTATGAACATTTAGGCTGCTGCAAGATTCCATCATGTTTTTGAAACTCTGTTGTGCTCATTTGTGCATATTGTTATGGTGCTTATATGTATATTATCACTATTATCATTAAATATGATTACATCTGATTATTTTTTCTTGTTTCAGTCAGGGGATATTATTGTTTGGCTATTTTTATTACTCTGTAGCTTCTTAACATAGAAACATGTTTTGATTTCTTACAGAGTGTTGTGCAATATGCAAAGCTCTAAAACATTTTGACAAAATGCATGAGTTAGTGAAACCATTAGAAGCACTGACTGAAAAGTTGTGTCAACAATATCAAGACAACGCATTATCAATGAAAGGTAAGGTTTTGTGTATAATTCAGGGCAGATGTTGACTTTTGTTTGGTGTGTTGTGTGTGTTTGTTGGTGTGTGTGGATTTGACACAAAAATGTGCCACATTAGGCATGTCCACATCATTTTGTTTTTCAACTTGAATGTACATGTAATCAATTTAATTCCAACTTGACTATGTGACTATGTAAGTGTGACAGTGTTTTGCCATTAGTGTCAATAAGTCTGGTGTCAAGTGAATGGCCTAAGAAAGGATTCACTACCTCCTAGCAAAGTACAGCAGACTACTGATCATACCTAAATTTTCAAGGGTTGAAATTGTAAAGTCACAGGCTTACTGTGGGTGCTCCATGAACTACAGCATATGGAGTTTATGTAGTCAAAAAAATTTCTACAACTGTAGCTTGGTTATTGAAACACTCTTTAAGGGTTCAGATTTGTTAGCGGTTTGACTGCGATTTCTTCACTCGCTGACCAGGTGCTGTACTTTGTGAGTTCAAATCCCATTGAGAATCCACCAAATTGTCATCTACGTAAAGGGGCCATTCTCAAACCCAGGTTTTCGGATTAGTTCTTGTTGATATAGGATACTTCCATGGTGTTTGCCCTTTGGTTTTGCAATTAAAGTTTTTTAAGTTAGTCAACAGTTCTACTCAAGAATAAAAATGCAATGTATTCTACAGACTCAGTATGCAAAATAGATACATGCACATATGGGAATAGACACATTTCTATGTGTGTCTGCGCATGTGGGTTGGTTTGTATGTACCCTATTGGAGGGTCTATGGTTTGTACCATGGTCAATTTGAATTCCAAGTAAAATCTATTTGCCTTAGATAAAGCTGATAAGCAACCTGCCCCTTTTGGAAAATTGGCAGACTTTGCTCTCTTTTTAGCTCTGCTGTCAGTGCAAAGCAACCTGCCCCTTTTGGAAAATTGGCAGACTTTGCTCTCGTTTTAGCTCTGCTGTCAGTGTGTGAAGCTTATCAAATAGGCTGATTTTCCGTCGTCGTCGTCTTTGTCATTGGTCTGTCCGTCATCAGTCAACAACTTCCTTCTCTGAAACCTCATGTCCAATTGCTTTGAAATTTGATATGCAGTTTACTTAGGCTGACTTCAGTCAGATTTCTTCAAAATATGATGAAATTTGCATATTTGTATTTTTAGGCAATTTTTGGCATTTTAGGTCAAAAAATCTTTAAAAATCTTCTTCAAAAGTACAGGTCAGATAGCTTTGATATTTGGTACATAGGTCCCTAGATCAGATTTCTTCAAATTGTGCAGAAATATGCAAATTGTATTTTCGAGGCAATTTTTGTTATTTTAGTCAAAAGAATTATTTCAGCAAAACCGCTTGTCTGGCTGCTTTGATATTTGGTATAAAGGTTTATAGTTATGAGTTAATTGTGATGTATTGAAATTATGATGAAATATACAATTTCGATGGCAATTTTTGCCATTATTGATCAAAAGCTTTTTTGTTTCTCATTCAAACAGTACTAATGTGATAGCTTTGAAATTTGGTATACAGGTTTGAACAGATTAACTAAATGTGATAAATTGAAATTATGATGAATTCTGCAATTTTGTAATTTTTGGGGCAACTTTTGCGATTTTTAATCAACAGTGTATTTCTCAAAAGTATTGATCTGATAGCTTTAAAATTTTGTATTCAGGTTCCTACAGATAAACTAAATGTGGTATGTTGAAATTATGATGAAATCTGCAATTTTGTATTTTGGTAATTGTGCCATTTTTGCTCCAAAACTACTTGTCTGATAGCATTGAAATTTGGTATACAGGCTCTTACAGAGAAACTTAACATGATTTATTGAAATTATGATGAAATCTGCAATTTTTTTTTTGGGGGGGGGAAGTGTTTGCTATTTTTGATCAGAAAATTTGATTCTCCAAAAGACTTGTCAGATGGCTTTGGTTGACCAGTACTTGAAATTTTCGTAATGTGATATGTTCAAATAATGATGAAATCTTCAATTGTATATTTTTACAGCTATATGTGCCATTTTTTGTCCAGCTATCAAAGATTTCCACCTTCTTCATCTACAAATCATGTGTCAAAAATAGTTGTTCTCTACATAATACAGCGGAGCTATATCAGCCGCTAGGTCGCTTGTTCACTTTTATTGTCTACTCAGAACTGTTTCAGGTAAAATGTGCCAAGAAATGCATGTGTTGGCCAACCCTGTATGAAATATTAACACCAAAACTTGTTTTATGTCATTCATTAATGTTAGGAATCAACTTTGAGTGGTCAATCAGCTGCATACGCAATGACAAAGTAATGCAGTGATTGTCAGATATGTTCATGTGCAGAGGTTTTGCTTAACCCTTTTCCTGCCAAGTCCATATTTCACCACTAGGTCAAGATGGTTAAGATTAATGAAACAAAACGTATTCCATATGATGTATTTGACATAATACTGTACATTTGAAGGCTGTTGAAAACATAATACTGTAAAGTTGATTTTTTTTGGACAAAAGATACTATAACATACCAAGCCAAGTGGGTGAAAATATGATGTTCTGGCTCAATACCGCTTTTTACCGACTTGACTGATGGGGAAGTGATACAGATATTACTGTCTGGCAATAAGGGTTAATATTGATATCTCTGATCACCTATTGTTTTATAGCCATGCTTTCATGTATGCTCCTATTGGACAGTAGAATTTTATGTTTCTTTTTTTCTGACTGTGTTATGTGTACCTGTGCTTGCTCATGGTTGGTGCTGTGTTGTGCTGTGCTGCATCTGTTGTATTCAATAAGTATGTCTGTGACCTTTGACGTGTAATTTTGGATTGAAGATTGTTAGATTGATCATTGCTATGCTCTGAACTAATCCAAAAAAATCCATGACAAATGTCCAAGTTTTGTCCAATGTTACATGGAGTCAACAGTAACATCAATCAAAGGCTTACATCTCTATGTGCTTGATGGAGCCTTGCTACTACCATACTCTACTGAACTGTTTTATGCTTATCTCCCAACTAACAGATGCATCAATAATTGTACAGAGACTTGTGCAACTTGAGCTGATTACATTTGAATATGGCGTGTTCAACCGAGATAACAGCAATGAAGACCTGACTCCACGGTATGAAGGTGATCATATTGAACACCGAACAACATCACACAAAGATTCCTTCAATTTGGTGGAGTGCCATTCTCATAATGGGGAAGACAATGATGGTGAAATCAGTAGTGAGTCTGGTAAAATTTATATGAACAACAATACTGATGAAAGACAAAGCTTGAACTATTCAGGCGTACAACAGAGTGGATGCAGAGAAAGCATTGATCCCTTCACACACAACAGGGATCACAAGGAGCTTATGTTGATCCATTCTGATCTCACCCCATTCCAACGCAGTGAGTGTGCTAAAACGTTAAATCAGAATTGCAATCCTGAGACTCATATGTTGACCGACTCAGATATCAAACCTGGTGAAAGTAAAGAGCATGGCCGAACTTTTACTCAGAAATGTGACCTTATTGATGATGATGTCAAACATCTGGTATGCAAAGAGTTTGGGAGGAAATTTGCATGTAAAAGCACTCTTAAAAGACACATGTTGAAGCACTCAAATATCAGACCATATGAATGCAAGGATTGTGGTAAAACGTTCATTAGAAAGTATGATCTTGATAGACATATGTTGATGCGTCATTTAAATGCTAGACCACATGAGTGCAAAGAGTGCGGCAAAACATTTTCTCAAAAGTGTGATCTTAAGAGACATGTGTTGATCCATTCTGATGTCAGACATTATGAATGTGGAGTGTGTGGGAAACGGTTTAGTCATAAGAGTGCTCTCAAGAGACATTTGTCAATTCATTCTGGTGTGGTACCACATCAATGCAAAGAGTGTGGTAAAAACTTTACACAAGAGTCTGAGCTTACAAGACATACAGTATTGATCCATTCAGGTCCTAGATCTTATGAGTGCAAAGAGTGTCCCAGCACATTTAAAAACAAGAAAAGTCTCATGAGACATACATTGGCTCATTCTGGTGTCAGACAACATGAATGCAAAGAATGTGGTAAAAGATTCATACAGAGGAATGAGCTTACAATACATATGTCGTTCCACTCTGGCATTAGACGATATGGCTGCAAAGAGTGTGGCAAAACGTTTATTCAAAAATGTGGTCTCAAGAGACATGAAGTGATCCATTCTGATGTAAGGCAATACCTTTGCAAAGAGTGCGGTAAAACATTCTCTCTGGCGCAGAACCTTAAATTACATAAAATAACACACTCAGAGATCAGACCATACCAATGCACAATTTGCAGCAAAACATTCAGACACAATGACAGTCTTAGGAGACACATGTGCATTCATTCAAATAATAGAACATATGAATGCAATCAGTGTGATAAATCATTCACATACAAGGACAATCTAAAGAAACACATGTTGACCCACTCAGCGATCAGACCACATAAATGCAAAGAGTGTGATGAAACATTTAAAAGAAAGCAGGACCTTAAAAGGCATATGTTGGTCCATTCTGGTGTAAGAGAGCATGAATGCAAAGAGTGTGGTAAGACATTCAAACAGAAATGCAGTCTTAAAAGGCACATGTTGACCCACTCAGAGATCAGACCACATAAATGCAAAGAGTGTGGTGAAACATTTAAAACAAAGAGGGGCCTTATTGGGCATATGTTGATCCATTCTGGTGACAGACAGCATGAATGCAAAGAGTGTGGAAAGACATTCACACAGACATGCAATCTTAAAAGGCACATGTTGACCCACTTACAGATCAGACCACATAAATGCAAAGAGTGTGGTGAAACATTTGTAACAAAGAAGGATCTTAATGGGCATATGTTAATCCATTCTGGTGACAGGCAACATGAATGTAATGAGTGTGGTGAAATATTCACACAGAAGTGCAATCTTAAAAGACACATGTTGACCCACTCAAAGGTCAGACCACGTAAATGCAAAGAGTGTGGTAAAACTTTTAAGACAAAGGAGGGCCATATTGGGCATATGTTGATTCATTCTGGTGGCAGGGAACATGAATGTAAAAAGTGTGGTAAAACATTCACGCTGAAGGGCAATCTTAAAAGGCACATGTTGATCCACTCAAAGATAAAACCACATGAATGCAAAGAGTGTAGTAAAATATTTAAAACAAAGAAGGATCTTATTGGGCATATGTTGATCCATTCTGGTGACAGGCAACATGAATGTAAAGAGTGTGGTAAAACATTCACACAGAAGTGCAATCTTAAAAGGCATATGTTGACCCACTCAAAGATCAAACCAAATGAATGCACAGAGTGTGGTAAAACATTTAAAACAGAGGAGGGCCTTATCGGGCATATGTTGATCCATTCTGCTGTCAGACAGCATGAATGTAAAGATTGTGGTAAAACATTCACACAGAAGTGCAATCTTCAAAGGCACATGTTGAACAACTCAAAGATCACATGAACACAACAGATCAAATATCAGACCGTATACCTTGTAAATACAAAGAGCAAGGTGTAACTTCACCTCAAAATAATGAGACATATATTGATCAAATCTGATGTCAGATCATACCAGTGGAATAAACGTTGTACACCATTCAAACAGGAAGGAAGTCCTGCGAGATATTATGTCAATCATTCAAGTATGCAGATCTCATGAATGCAAAAAATGATGAAAGGCATGCATGCAAAGGCTTTCACATGTAATACATCAATGCAAGCACGTAAAAGATTTTCATTAGAGAACAATCTTAGTTGCATTAATCAGACCTAATTAATGCAAAGAGAGGGGAACTTAAGAGAGAGAATACACATATGTAGCTTGTTAAATATCAGGTCTTTCTTATGTCAAGACTATGTTGGAAATACTCCTGACAACAGAACCATCTTAATAAACCTAGGTGTGCGCACTCAATTATCTGACCTCATGAAATAGATATAAAACATATGAACTTAGACATTACCTTACTTTTCTCAGTATATTCCCGACTGTATTTTCAGAATAGTGCTCTCTTTATCAGGGATGTGTGGTCTTGGTGTTACACTCATAAATTTAATATAAGACTTCTTGATGTAGAAATACTGTCATTAGCTTCGTGCTAGAATGTGAGTGACAATAATGATCTCCATCTAGGTGAAATAAAACAAAAGTTGTGAAAAATATTGGCTCCACTGTATTCTTAAACATAACTGCAGTGAAGGATATATTTGTACGCTACTGTTAGTATTGCCAATAAAATCAAAGTAGCTCTTATGGAGGCACTGTTAGAATAATATGTTTGGAAATTATTTTGCCTAGTGTTTCCTTGTGACAGGTCGGTCTTTGTATGGCTGATCTGTCAGTACTGAGAGGGGTTTATTTTTCTGACAGTATCCATGCCATGGACGTGATATATGTCAACTGTTAAATTACAATTCTGATTATTTTTCGAGCTTTTTGCAAAATCAAGTCACAGATTGTCCTGGTGACGGGACATTTTGACAAAAACACTGGCTTGCATACTGATCCCTGCCCACCAAGAATCAGACTTCTACTTGTGGCGTATACATACTCCGGAGTTGTATTCGATTTCTTGTCATCAACGAAAAGGTGCTGAAATTTCCTTAAGGTAGAATGTGCCCCAGGGACAGATATTTGGACACTCAAACTTTTACAATCATTTTGCGATACACCATTTGTGAATATCGTAGATCTAATTAGCTAAAGTGGCAAGTCATTTGTTACATTGCTGTCACTGAGAGGAAATTGAGTACTTTCGGATAATTAATAGCCCATTTACAGATCGATGTACTCATCGACCGTTTACAAGGCAATATGAAGATATGATCTGTTGGCGCGACAGTAATTGCGAGAATATATTCACTTCAAGATAAAATGCTGATACTTTTTAGATATGCTGCTCACTTTGAAGCTCATGGAGTAGCTAAACTTTCACAGAGATTGCGGCCAATTTGAATTTCATGAGTCGATAATATAACTTAACTTGTCTCTCTTGTACAGCATTTTGCACTATCCCTGATTTTTATTCTTGATTTTTAAAGAAAATAGCTTACAGTTTTCTTACAGGAAATTCGAGGAAAAGTTTAAGTCTTTTAATTTCCAGGCGCGCCCTACCTTAAAAAAGCAAAATGGCGAATGGTGTCGCCCTG
>LD347823.1:6855-60855 GCA_001465055.1 Ptychodera flava | reverse complement strand
CATTGTATCATTTTGATTATCTTATTTTCAGCAGTACGCTTTGTATCAAAACAAAAAGGCACAAGTTTATCAGACCCACGATTTACGAATTTGATTTCATGATTACTTTTGCTACTCGGACGCAAAACCTTGGACGACAAATCAACATTCACAAAGTTTTGCCATGGGAAATCGACATTTAGGAATTATTGCCTGTACAAAGCTCATACCCTACATGGCCAATCGGTGATTTTCTCAGCGAAAGAATGTAAAAAGCGAAAAAAGATTCTGTGAAGTTACCGACAGAATATGAAGAATGACAGTAAAGCTTAACGAGAAACTAATTTGAAATCATTCAAATGCAACAAAAACAATGCGTGCCTGAGCGTACATGTCTGTGTAGCCCGGAAGTGTACTACTACAAGTGTTAACACATGCGTACATGTAAGGGCACATTCGGTGTACTAAGTGATCGGAGGTTATCTAAAATGTACCTTGATTTGGGCGCTTTGAAAGGCTTAAAACTAGAACAGGGAATCGACTCAAGGCTGAATAAGCCTCTGTATGGACCTATGCCCCAGTTCGTTATTGGACATTCTTTCATTGGATATCTACTATGTGTGTCATACTTAGCGCGTTGTCAGCAAAACTTGAAATGTGATCCGCATTTAGATGGGATGTCACCTACAATCACATAATTATAGGAAATCATTTTGCAAGTTTAGGTAGAGATCTTACCAGAGGAGGAACTCGATCGAGTAGTAAAATGTTTCACACTCAATTGACAACGTGATGATGTCCAAAGGAAAATAAAACCCAACGAACGGTGGCATGACGCTTGACATCGCTTCCATTATTTTACTGTGGTTGTAACACAACTGTAACATTTCACAGCGTGGTGCATTATAAAAGGTCAGACAACCACGCAACCTTTGACCCCGTAGAACTTTTCGCAGCAATGCTAAAGTACTGTTTGATTTGCTACTTGTTATTGCAAGTATTCGTATCTCAAAGTGAACTGTACAATTGCCCTATTCCGAAAATAAAGAAAATATTGATCTTCAAACGGTTGCAAGAAGCTGGGGCAAGTAACTGAATTTACTCAAAAATCGTGTAGTAAGTGCTCTTCATCTAACCTACACGTAACTTCTAAAAGAGGTAGAATGCGCCTCGGGGACATATATTGGGGTTCTCAATTTTTCACAATTTTTTTTTATCTACTGCTTGGCCTTATATCAAACCTCAAAACTAGAAAATTGTATCCTCCGCCAACGCTAACGCAGAAACGGCGACCATTTTGAAATTCAAATCGGTAAATGTAAGGTACAACACTTTACACGTTGACCCCTGATTTGTATTCTTGATTTGGTAACAGTATGGTTAAAAGTTGAATTGAGGAAAATGAGAGCAAAAATTGAATTATTACACTTTCAAGGGGTGTGCTAATGTCATATACATCATTGAAAGTAATTGGAAGTGAAGACGAGTGATGTTGTGGAACTTTAACTTATATACGAAACCATGGCTAGGCCTCACGGCCAAGCCAGTGATACATCATTCTGTGAGTCTGCCCGTGCCCGAGTCGGTTTTAGATCTCGTTAGTTTTTCCTGTGAGTTAGTGTCTCCATTTATAAAGCATCTTGGCTATGTCGATACCGACGCCATAAAGAATACAATAAGACAATACTTTGATTTACCGACATATAAAAGATACAAAAGTACAAATTATCACTGAATGCTACAATTCTTTTGTTTCAAACTCACGCGATGAATAAATTAAAACGGCTATGACAGCTAAATATTACGATTGGTTGAAATCGAATAGAACATGGTGGTAGTACGCCATGAGAAAAATAAGTTGCTAGGAGAATTTTAAATGTGTAAACGAGTAAGACTATCGAAGTACGGTTAACCTACGAAATATCGCACTTTGATTTTGGTTCTCTTTTTTGCAAATTAAATGCCTTTTAACATTTTATGCGAAGATTTACGAACTAAAGAGTTTTATTATGCGTCAAGTGTTTTTAGGAGGTTTGGCATTTTCCTCGTTATTTGCTTATGTTCGCCCTATCAGTTCGCAATGTTACAGGTAAGGTAAAGTTGCTGTTAGGGGCTCTTGATGATTGAAAAAGGAAAAGTGGAACTTACTGCGCTCGAAATCAAACCTTTTCCCTGTCATCTGAAAATGAGTGCCAAAAGTTGACAATCTCATCTTCGACCTGCGACAAATCGCTTATAACTATGAGCCGTCATAGTCTCAAACTGCTGAAAAAGTTTATGCACATCAATAATTTTTAAACAGAATTCCGCCAGTGATTGAGAAGTGTGCATAATTATAATTTGTTTCCATAGCGACATTTTTGAATATAGTAAAAGTGATCTTTCAACGTTCATGGAAGTTTGCTGTAGTCTTTCCTATCAAGAGACAAAGAGTTCCATTTTTTGTAGCGCCAGCCTTCATTATCCGCTGCTCAAAACTTATAACTCAAGTTCCACCACTAAGAAGTGTGAAAGACGGTGTATTTTAGGGAATCAGCTTACTAATTTTCTTTCTGTTTAATAGTTGTAATTTACAATCTTCAGAGTTGAGAAAATTTTACATTATTGTATTGTGATTAGTTGGCGCAGTTGCGGAGGATATATCATGAAAGGCGTTTTACTTTTTAGATTTTATTCCTAAAATAGAATTAAAACCGTGGAGGGGATGGCAAAATGAGGTTTTTTGAGCCTGAATATTTTTACTCAAGCATATTTTCTAACCTTACATAATCAATTGACCTGTCATTTTTGTAGATATCGCAGTGTTTGGATATAATTATTCCGCCAAAAGTGAGGAAATTTAAACACTTTGCGCACTTAACTGAAAACGTTAAATTCCTGCTCTGTAGTACACACATGCTGGACAAACAACCACCTTCCCTGGGCCCCTAGCAGTGTCCGTTCAGGTTACTCACAGTCACTCAGCGTTCGTCAGCCAACCGTGCACAAAAGTGTTCCAAACACTCATACATTACGATTTCCATATCAAAGACGTAACCTCTCAGTGAGGACATTTGAAGTAAACAACGTCCAGGGCCCAAAAGAGGATCCATAACTTAAATATTTGCATTTCGATGTGCGACTTCCGGCGTTTGCAGGCGGTCTTAAATTCTGCTTCTGGTACGGCGGTCACTTCAAGGAACAAATCCTCAGATATAGTAGGTATTGTACTGCAATTTGGATCAGAAAGAGCTTATTTGGACCGCTGGAGGCCTGAGTGTGAATACTGAGTTCAGCACGAGTCACAGCGTCCAACTTGGCGGAAGCATTGTGTAGACAAGAATAAGGTGTCAGGTATTTCTGTTACGTTGCTAGTTTGCTCGAAAGCATGGCAATCAACGGAGAGTGTTCGGAACAGGACGATAATCAAGGGAAAGGCCAAGATAGCGGTGAGTCGAGAGGTGAGTATTAGTACTGTCGTATTTATTTCATTTATTGTCAACTGTAACATTTTACAATACACAGATAAATTCAGTACAAACAAATTAAACAATGGGCATTTCGACCTGAGATTAGAAGTGACAGACATGAAAATACATATTTGAAGACAAAACACAAAATAATAAGCAACAGTCACAACTGTGAGCGCTTTGAGACTGAGCAATAACTACAGTTATACTCACTGTTGTGTTCTTACGCTTGCATGGCAACAGACGCACAGAGGTGGTCACGGGTATACACCGTCATGGATCGTAAATTATGCTGTCATGCAACCATAAAACAGTGTTGACGTTTGCCCCGTTGGAGTGTATTACGGTTGCAGAGTGTGTTTCAACGCTTCTCTCTTAGTGCACTTCAAATTTGTAAGCCGAATGTAGGGTTACAGTAAACGCGTCTGTGAGAAACAATGCTAGTTGGCTCTGTATGTCATTCAAGCTATTCACAGATGTTCTTGTCTGTATAAGTGAATGGAATAATTTGTGATGAAGACAAAGTTCTCGATCAAAACGTGTTGATTCAACAATACCAGGGTTATGAAGTTGGGGCCTTTAAAACAGATGTTTAAATTTTGAAGCAGTTTGGTCGCTTCTGTATACTTGTGAACCATTCCGATAAACCTCAGGCTAATGCAAATATATAATTTTAGATATCTTTCCACTTCCTGAGAACGTGCGTAAAAGCGAACGATTTTAAAATCGTGCTGTCTTATAGGCCTAGTGTACTTGGCATACTGAAATTAATCTTTTAATCACATGAACTGGCCCGAATCGCCACCCGTGTGGCGTAGAACAGGACAGATAAGAAATCCGAATAACCCTGGCTTGTTCTACGTCATCAAGCGGAACCTTTTTCCTGCAAGGATGATACAGTTCATACATGTATGCGCGTCGCGACACACACCGACTTGTCGTGATCGATGCCATGCTAAATCCAGACATGGAAACATAGAAGGCATATTTGTCCAACAAAAATTTGAGTCGCTAAAACTATAGCTTTTCCCGAGGATCGAATGGGGATACTGTCGATCGTTAAATGGCTCGGTAACGTCGCCGCTCCAGTCGAATCGTAAGGCTTAATGTGGACTTCGTATCTGGCGATTCCGGTTGGCGATAAACCCGAAATCTACACCTCAACGTAAGTTCAACAGAATAAATGAGTACCGTATAAACTTTGGGAAAGCGACGTAGGAGGCGCAAGCATAAAGTCATTCGACGAAATACGATAAATTTCCTTCGTCACCCAAATATTCCGATCTGTAAAATCTCGCTCGGAATCAAACCTGTAGCGCGGCCTAAGGCTTTAGCGAAGACGTAAGCTGTCGAGCTGAAGCCCGAACTTTGCAGTGCAACGCTTTGGAATCCGATGTATTTCGAAAGTTGATGCAGACAACACTCAAAATAGAGTTTCAGTCAAGTAACAAAATTAGGAGGTATCCACGGGCGAGATATATGTCACTGCAACCATCAAAGTCCGTAAGACGAAAACATTGACGATTGAGATCGGGATTGACGAGTTGACACCGGCGGAGACCGCTGACGGCATGGCCACAAACATACAAGGAGGTACACTCTGTGTGTCATCGAACGGAATGTTTCGCGCTCGCCAAGGTCGTAAACCTGTGTAATATTTTCAAAAGCCACGGTATCTCTGAGAATGAGAATTACTGTTTCGATCGTGTCGTTGCATTTACATCATAAATCCATTTGTAAATATTCTAAATAACTCTGAATACTATGGCTTTCCGTCGCTAGCACGGTGAAAGCTATGTCCGCCGATGGCTTACTTGCCTTGGCATCGGTACAGCGCGAGACAATGATTGACACGTTCACGTGACCGAATCCGTACGTCTGGTTGGTGGAGATACCATTCGATTTATCAAAATTCCAGCTTTATGGGATTTATGAACGAAAGAATCTCCTGGGTGACGGGCCGCTTTACTCATTAAATGAAAGTATCCCGCGTAAGTGAAACACAAATCGCGACGAAATTAGTGCAATTTGTTACAATAATTTTGATTCATCTGCGTCAAAAGAAAAATAAGATTTATAATCCCATGGTATTTTTCTCTGTTTGACGTCATCGTACACTCTTGTTGTTCGCCCTCGGCTCGAAAATGAACGGCTCCGCGAAAAACACTCGTGTATGATGATGTCAAACAGAGAAAAATACCATGGGATTGTATATAAATATTTAGAAGGAACTCCCCGTATTAAGTTTTCTTCTAAGACTTTCTACATCACTAGCAGTCGTTGGTACAATATTGACCGAATAATATTAATGTCACAGATATCTAAGCTACTTTGAAATTACAAATAGTTGACCATTTTAAAAAAAATATTATTGCCAGGAAAACACCTTCATTGTTCTCAATACAAGTCAAAGCTATTGTTCTCGTCAATATTCCCAATATACGTACATACATAACCTGTTATTGGCGGTGTTATATCCAAAACAAACTTTTTAATTAACCTGAGGAGTGTGAAAACTACTCCAAAACATCTCCATAAGCACGTACTACAATTGCCTGCACACGTCATCGTCCAGTCTTAGTCAGGTCAGCTTTTGCAAAATCACCCTAATCAGTTGGGGGCGCCCTACCGAGTAACAACCCTTGGCTGGCAATGTTGACGTACGTAAAAGTGAGGTCAAAAACTTTTAACATGTGTATTTGCCAACGGAGATGCGTGTAGACAACTTAAACACGACAGTAATGAGATGCCCTAAAGCGTGCATTCATATGATAAAAAAAACAGCTGATCGAGCTCTGGGTTGAGGTTGTTTCTTAAGGTTCCTATCCAAAATATTTTACGTTGTCCTAGTAGCTTCCCAGCGTTTTCTACGATTTGCAGCTGGAGCAAACAAAAGTGCGTTGTCATGGAGGAGTTCTTTAAATCAAAACCGTTCCTTATTAGCTTACACGTAAAAATAATAGTGATTTATTGGTTACGTAATTTAAAGTGCCCATTTTGCAAATTCAACTCACTTTTCGTATCCAAAATCATGTTATGTTTCATGTATTGGGGTACGCTGTGATGATGAATTAAAAATAATGAAGAACAATAGCTCTGTATAAACTCCACTCCTACATGAATACGTACGCACACTCATGCGTCTTTAGCTTGGCAAGGTGCCTAGTAGTTGTGAATAGGCAGCATTACGGACGACCGGCATTTTACTTTGACTTGGGGTCACCTTGGATCACGTCCTCCATAGCGACATCAAAGAGACGCGTCCCTTTGGGTAGGCTTTCGCTGTGGTATAACAAGACCGAATTCAACTGACATGTCGCTATACAATGCTGTCAATATTCTATTATAGTTACAGTAACCAATGAAGAAGAATCTAGTGTATCTATGTTTCGTACTTGCAGCTCGAAACAAAAAATGAGCAAGCACAGCACAATACATGCTGTAAAATGACGTCGTGGTTTCTAAGTAACGAGGTTGGTTTCATTGTTGAAGTGAAGCGATTGCAGGCACTGGGACAAAACTTCTTCGAGAGAGAATTGACAGGATGCTCTTCAATCAGGGTTTGGCCCTTGCAGAGGGTGAAAAAAGTATGAATAGTTATAATGTTTCACGAAACGACCCAATATATCTGGTATAACTGGTGTAACGTCAATTTTTCGTCACGAGATCCATATATCATTTTCTTAAAAGCTGCATCTATATAAGTTGATAATGAGTTCCGCAAAGGTGTCGCTTGACTTACTGACCTGCAATTGAACGTGTCTATGGGTGTAAAAGAATGGCCCATATACACTTTACTTGCCTTAAGTATCAGTTTACGCCCAGTTTGTCATCTTGTCTCTTACAATGGTTGCAGCCACATTAGTACTTACGAACAATGGATTGATCTAAAAATGAACCTTTTGCCAGGAAATTTATTTTAGCTTCTAAAATAAATTTCTGCGAGCAGCAAGTTTGCGATCACTGGACCAGTTACGAACATGCGTTTTTTTTTATTTCACCACTGTACAGAGGATTTGCGCGGATGTTCATCAGTACCTAACAGGTATATTATTGCTACCAAGAACTTACCATATACCAGTATCAGAGAGTTTGGTCGGCATCTGCTTCCCAGCGAGTGTGAGCTGCAAACTATCGAGTTGGACTGTAAGGACAGAGGTTACAACGAACTTAAATATCAGATCGTGTGGAAGTGGATTCTAAGGAATGGTGATAAAGCAATCGATTTTTGGTTTGCCAACGCTTTGCGTCGTGTTGGTCTGCACACTGCAGCCGATGCCTTCTTATCGGGTAGGGTAATGACAATGAAACCGCCCTTTAAAACGCACCTTCTTGATGAATGTTCCAAAATCGTGTCAATATCTATAGGATTATCATTGAAGCAATAATTTACTTATGTGTTTGTCTATGAAAGACGTTGATCGAAATGACCAATTATGCAGATTACGATGAAATGACCACAATAATGCTGTAAATCGTCCGAGGATTCTGAAATGTGGCACTGACCGTTTGCACGTAATGGGACAGGCGGGTTAAAGTATGTGTATATACCACAAAAGTGAGATATGTAAAATTTATATCGTTCGCGTTCAGGCAATTTGCATCCTACGTTAACATTATCTCATTTCAGTATCATGTTGCTTTCACCACATATCTTTTATCAAAGATACACACGCAGTTCCATGTAAATTAAGATCATAAATCAAATTGACAAAAAGTGTCACATGTGCATATTATCAAAATATAATCAAGGTAACAAATTAAATGCTGCTCATAAGAACATTGTTTATATACACTACCAGGTATCCGGCCAACAGAAGAAACTGGGGAGGCAGGCATCGGAACGATAAGCGCCATGGCAATGCAAGAGCGAGAAGAAAGCCTAAGAGCCCAAACTGCTCCTGACTCCGAACCCGAGACATTAGGTAGAAGCTGGGAGGACCTTGGTGACCTAAAATCGAAACCTTCCCTTTTGCTGATACATGATGATCGCCCTGAAAGATTCCATTTCAGCCCGAGACAACGCTTGTGGGGATCATGGAACACTGGTATTCTCATGATATCATTAGCTGTCATTCTAGTATCGATTATGGTGCCGCAAGTCTACAAAGTTGGAGAATTTGAATCAATGATAATATGGGAGACCTGCAGTCTATTCGTCGTCATACTCTTTGGAGTAATTGTGACCACAGTTACCAACCGAGGTGATCCATTGCGGGGTAAGGATAACTGAACAACACCTATGCGTACTTTGGCCTTGGTAACTGACAGTACATTTCTATGGTATATATATATAATATATATATATATATATATATATATATATATATATATATATATATATATCGTTTTTCCAAACAAGAACATCAAAAAGCATTTTTTCAGAAAAAGTAAGGTCATATGGTATCAACCTAACAATTAGTAAATTATAATATTATTAAAACCAAAGAGACCAGGTAGTATGTTTAAGTCAAATGATTCCTACAAGGCGCAAACATCAAATTGAAATATGGCGTTTTGTAATCAGTTTAACATTTTTTTGTCAATACAGACATAAACCTGTCTTTCTTACTGAAGCGTAAACTTCCACAGGTCACATCTCTTTAGGTTTACCGGTGGAATTACGACAACCTGTCAGAATATTCGGCGGCGAAGGGCATGAGTTGTGTTTGAGAAGGATACGAGAACAATACAAAGACCATTGTTGTAGACCTTCAGAAGCGGGAGAAGTGCTAGTGCACGTGAGTTTACGCTAATTTAAATCGTTTGAAGAAACCATTAGTAATGGATAACTAGTCGGCCTACACAACATTCATTTTCCTCTCTATCTTACATTGGTGCATCAATTCATTTTTTAGATACAACACAAACCCATTTAAATATACTCTGATTCATTAAAACGCAAAAACGTAAGACAGGCATATTTTCTCTGTGTTTCTTTTATTTTCTTATGAATGGTTTTCAGGAGAATAATTATAAACATTTATCTTCAAATATTGCTGAGAGAGAGAGAGAGAGAGAGAGAGAGAGAGAGAGAGAGAGAGAGAGAGCAAGCATTTTCCTGTTTTTCGACACAAATCATAATTTCTCTCCTGATTTATTAAACAATTTCTATCTCTGCTTCAGATTTTGCATGGTCTCGGTGGATGTGGAAAGACAGAAATAGCAACGCGTTATATCTATCAAGAATGGAGAAATTATACTGGCGGAGTTTTCTACATAAGTGGGCAATCTAACTCTTCCCTTGATTTTGGTTTAAAGAAATTATTAATGGTATGCGTACGTTTATGATTATGTATCTTCCCCCATAATTATTATGTACTTTATAAATCTACCAGCCAACCTTACTTCTCTTCTCAGAAACAAGCATGTGTCATTCAGTGATATGACAGTTATTCCGACAGCTTCTGACCTCGTAAAATTATATTCAGATGTGAGAATATATTACGATGATATTGTTGTAAAGGCAAGCAATACTAATGGTAAACTAAAGGTGAATGCATGCAAACATCTATCAACTTAAACTCTAAAGGGACACATTTGTTTGACAATTGTCTGCTGTGTATAAATACAAATTGGCTTTTCTTTTTTACTGGTACTTCACGTAAATGTGATAATATATCATCAAGAGGGCGCATATGGTAAACATTGATACTTTTTCTATATATTTTAAATCTAGACGGTGAACGGTCACTTGCATGACGAAAATGTCACACCTGCTAACATACGAAGGCTGGCTCTGGCATGGTTACACAAGAATAAGGACTGGCTCCTCGTCATCGATGACGCCGATGATGTAGCACTCATTACGACTGCCTTTCCAAGCACGCCGCCGTTACGCGATGGTCACATCTTGTTAACATCCAGGGTTAGCATAGGTTGGAATAATTGGTATAGAAACAGCTGCTTATCGGAAGTGAACTTGATGTGTTGCAGGGATTCGGCAATCTATCTACTGCGAGAAAAGATGACTGGTAATGGTGGAAGTGTTTCTGTGAAAGATGCTGATAGACAGTTGGAAGTGATGAAACATTCAAACAAAGAAGAGTACGAAGCTCTCGTTTGGCTCGGCGATGTTGGTGGTTTGCATGGCCTTCCTCTGGCACTCAGACAAGCAAGTAGATATATAACTGAATACAACGTTACGTTCCGTCATTACAAGATATTATATGAAACTTGCCGCCTCGATATTTTCAAGCATGCTGCCGAAACTGATCCATTAGCTGCTTGGCTGGATGCAAATCGTCTGCGGCCAGAATACGCTCCTCGGTTGCGAGAGGTCGTGCAAAATAACACTTTAAGGTTGAAGAGTTTCACTAGGGATCAGCTTCAAGAGCCTCCAATCAACATGCAAGAAATTGATATGGTCGCCTTCCTTAGAGCTCAGAGAGACACCGACGCGAATTTCTTCGCACTGATGCTTGACCCAAGTAAAGAGAACTTCCTTACTACTTGGAAACTGAACTATGACAAGCTGTGTGAATGTGCGGCAACAAAAGAGTTCATTCTTTTATGTTCTTGCTTTGCATCGCGAATACAAATTGCCCTTCTGGCGGATGGTGCAAGATACCTGGGCCATGGTGCTCTGCGGAATTTCCTGAAAGTGCAGCATTGCACTGGAGAATGCAGAAGTGGAATCGAAATATGTCAGAGAGTTCGGGAACTCATAGAACAACTCAGAAAAGTTTCTTTAGCTACGATTATTGTCGGTCATCCTGAAGAACAACATTCTGATAATGAACTAACAAGATTTAGCGCCTTCACAGTTCACCATCTCGTCCAACAGGTTGTATTCCTGAAATTCGTCATCCGTGAGGATAAAATCCGGAGCCTTAACAACGCCATGCGTATACTGGAAGGTATGTTTCCAAAGATGCAGCAGGTAGCTTCTGACAACTTTGAAGTTCTTTTCAGTGAACCTATTCATGACCGGCATCTGATAATAGCGATCCATACCTTAGCTCTTGGACGACAAATTGAATCCCTGGAAAAAGATGATATTCACGACCTCAACAACACTGGACAGCTATTCTCTTCTGTTGGCACGTACTTAAGGCGGCTTGGGCGTATGAAGGATGCTAGACTCTTATACAAGTTGATGGCCAGACTCAGCAGATGGAGAACTAAAGGATCAAAGCACGATCTTGCCAATGGTAGGTTGTTCATGAATAGAATGATTTGCATCTATGTCAAGCGCTTAATTTGATTTTCCAATTCCGTATAACAAAGAACTTTAAACGAACGTTGTAACAACTGCTAGGCAAAAAGTACAGGAGGAGCTAAATCAGGCACCGAGGAAGATGCATGCAAGGAGTTCTTAATAGCAACATATTTTCTTGTTTTATGTATTCATATTTTAGCTTTTATAGATCAAGAAACTCACCTTTTTTAAAGCTGCGAGGGATCTTTAAATTTATTACTCAATTTTTCTTCTATTGGTTTCAGAGTTGTGTTTCCTTGGAAAGGTCAACTTTGAATTAGGGAGGCTAACAGAAGCAGAAGAATGCTTTGAAGAATGCCTTGCTTTATATAAGAAGCTATATGGTGAAAATAACATCAGAATAGGCTTTGGTAAGTCTGTGACTCCTATTCCATCATTGGTAGTATCGTTCATTTCCACCTTTCCTTGGATTAGTGAAGCAAAACCAACATTATACTCCATACGGATATCAAATACACCACTAAAGTCATGTAAAATATCTGTGATATCTAATTACCACTCCTATATTTCTTTTGTACTACAGCTATGCAGGGCATCGGTAGAGTTCAACAAAATAGTCCGACCTACATGCAAGATGAGACTAAGAAGAAGGATATAGAACAACTACTGCTGGAGACCCTCCAGATCAAAAGAGAGTACTTCAAATCTGTTAACCAGAGTGACAACTACAGTATTGCTCATGGTATGTACACAGAAGGTTTTAAAAACGGTTATGGAGACGTCTATGAATGTTTCTCATTTTGCAATTAAGTACCGAAAGTTAGGAATTATAATAATAATAATAATAATATAATAATAATATTAATAATAAAGAAGGTTAATATATAGCGCAGATATCCACATACCCACCAGTACTTGTGCTTTACACACACACACACACACACACACACACACACACACACACACATATATATATATATATATATATATATATATATATATATATATATATATATATGTATATATATATATATATATATATATACAAAATGTATACAATGTGCCCTCCTGGTTATCACCATAATGGCTTTATGCCAACCTCTGAACTTGGGCACAGAGAGTACGGTTTATATAATATATATATATATATATATATATAAGTTTTATGGTTTTCTTGTACACTTTGCAATGTAGAGTACCTGAAAAAATAATGGGGGTTAAGGTCACGAGATCATGAAATTCTTTCGCAGGCAATATGTGAATTGTTGCTGGTTTGATATCTTACATCTTCTTTGCTATCGTAACAAAGTTGACAATCCTGACACTCAAAAAAATTCCAGACATTTGATAAAGAATATCATATTACGTATAGACAGCGATGATTATTTCGATAGTTATTTCTGGACTGCTGATTACTTGCCAGACATTAAGACCAATGTCCCTATCATTTATATAATTACCTTCCAATCTAGCACTCCACCAGCTTGGCCGGTTTTACCAAGATACCGCGGACTTCAACAACGCATTCAAGTACTTACAAAGTAGTTTAGACATGCGAGAGAAGTATTGGGAGAGAAAGTACGGCACCAATGTACATGTTGACATCGCCATCAGCTGTACAAACCTGGCCAGGAACTATCTCATCCAAGAGGACAATCGGGATCTCGACAAGGCTGAAGAATTGCTGCTTAAAGCTTGGGAAATTAAACAGAAGGAAATCCCAAAGACTAATGATTCATTTCAATTGGGTAAGAAAAATATATGAATCACTTTTTTTCAGAGCCAACTTTGATACAGATAAGGTAATCCATCATACACCGAGGTATCGGTCTCAAAATGGATGCTTGCCAACCTACACAATTACATGCATGAAGGCATTTTCGCAAAATTTTAAATACATACATACATACATACATACATACATACATACATACATACATACATACATACATACATACATACATACATACATACATACATACATACATACATACATACGCACGCAAACACTCACTCACGTACTCACAGAAGACAAATCAACCTCTTATTATGATGCTCGCAATTATCAACAGGTTTGTACTATTTGGCTGCCCTCTATCGGGAAAAGAATAATGATGAAAGATTTCGGGAATATCGAGACCAGATCGAGTTTCCTGAACATATTGAAATGTTAAACAAGACACAGAGTGAGCAGATGAACTACACTGAGGGTAGGTTGTCTACATTACTCAATTTTCAGTACAGATTTTGGAGGAAAAGTTAAATGAAGAATACGTATTCAGCTATTGACCATGTTAAACACTGATCAAGAAACAATGCTCTACTCAAAGCGCAAAGCTGATGTTAATTTTTGTAACTTTTTAGCTTTTGTTAGAAAAGTATTCGATTTGCTGCATGTTGTACTCACAAACATCGCTCTCTTTCGTACAGTGTTTCCACCGGAGAAGACAATATGGTTGTAAGGGGTGACGTCATTCCATTATGACATGGTTGTATCGACCGCTTTATCGGAGCATTCAATCCTCGAGACGACGTTTCGGCACATCCCGACAATTTACTGTGTTTCAATCGTGATTACAGCATACTCATTTGGTTTCAAATATGTAGCTAACCAAAGATATTTTGTAGTGATTTCTTTATACCCATTCACATGTGAGTATATGTTTCGAATAGAAGCAGGATTACCTTGCAAGTTACTGCCTCACTATATCAATCAATTTTAAATTGTTCTACATATTACTAAAGTCACCCATTCCAAATACCATCTCGATACATTAACGTATATTATTAAAGGTGGGTTAGCACAAAATATTTCAATATTTTATTACACCTAAGGAATAACGTTATTGGGTTTCTTCGTCATTTATAACATGTTTTAGACATTGTACATATATACTTTTGGAAACATTCAAAGGATTTGACACTTCAGTATCCATGTTTATTATGTATATATGACTTTTACATGGAGGAGAAATTTTTTCTTGTGTATACTGATCTTGTATTTTTATTTGTAAGCTTCATTAAAATCACTTTATTGGTAAATGATGTTGTTATCATGCTGGGGGACGTCATATGTTTAGGATTAGACGCTCATTCCCTATGTATCCCCTTACAATAAACCTATAATTTGGTTTGGATAATATATTGAATCAACCATAATACTCGGTCTACGGCGAACATGACGATAAAACCCTATCCTTGATTAGGATTGGGATTGAAAAGAACGGTAATATCTGTAATCAAACAAAAACAAACAATAATTATTAGTAAAATCAGCGCATGTATGAGAAATGTAATATTGAAAGAAGACAGCGTTTCTCTTCTTAAACTGCTTTCAAGATTTATGTCCATAAACTTCTATATTTGTGTTTGAAAATCGTCAGTAGGATGCTCTCGTGCATGTGGAGACTAGCTGAATCCGATCAACAATTCTAACACTCGCCCTAAATGCTAGCAGTGTACTCCACCATTTTACTTTTGTGAAGTTGAAAGATAAAGGTGACACACGGTGGCACCAAAAGTGTTTTTGAAAGGGATAGTACTTACAGCAGTTTCTTGGCCGGAGTAATTTTTATTTTCAGCATGCGGGGCCAATTTCATATTACGGCTAGTACAGAATAGGTTTCGACTATTGGACGGATTGTTGTCGATGTGTGTGGCCTAATTATGCAAGTAGGAGAGGAGTGTGCGGATTATTTTCTTTGGGGGGTACGAAAAGACTAGCGGACAGAAATGGGTCAATTTTCGAATCTTAGAGGAATAGCAATTATTGTATTTTATCATATAATTATTTTTGTTCTTTGTATTGAGATTTGAGCTCTTTGTATTGATATTCTGCTGCTTTTTTCTACTAATATTTGAGCCTCGCTCTGTAAAAGTGTAAAACAAATAAATGAATAAATAACAGTTTCGCACGGATTGCGTTTTTCCTGCTAAATTGTATTTCCGACAGTGTATTTATAAAAGTGTAAAATACCTCTGGATGAATCTGCAAAACACTTGCTGATATACATGACATTACCAAATCATGCAACTATGATACACTCACAAATGTGTGAGGTATACAAAACATGCTAACAGTGGCTGTTATAACTGATTAGTAGGTTGTAATCATTTTGAGCAGCGTAACAGTAGTCTACAATTATACAGTAATAAACAATCATTAGTGTCAGTTGCAGCAGTATTTTTCGTCAACAGCGATTATGTTAAAGATCAGCTCGTCGAAATTTCTTTCAAAGCAACGTAATTAGCTCATGATTTGAAGAAAAGGGTTCAATCTCTACTGAGACGTTCAACCGGAATTTCGATGTTAGTCTTTGCCAGAATAGATTTTGCGGTAGAATAGACCCAATACATTATAGAAAGGTACCTGTCATACACTGCTGATCTGCCAGTCATCATCGAGGATCAAGCTATAACGCCTCGTTGTTTTAATGATGACATGAAATGTCGAACTTCCCCTCCTACTCTACACAAGTACCAACAACAGGTGAAATGACATCGGTCAAGTAAGAAATAAGTCTTAAACTTTGGGGTGATAACGATGTCCTGCAGAGACTATATGTAGTAGAACTAGCATCATTTTATTATACTCGACAAAGCAACCAAACAGAGGGATGAAGCATTTCAGCGGAAAGAGTATCTCTTGTGCGGGTAAAGTGGACATGTTATAAGAAATCTAATCGGAAAGCGTGCGCGACCAAGTATCAAATACTCCATATGTTTTAGGAGCAAAACCGATCATCGCCAGCCTGCAAAATTAAAGGACAAGCCTAGAGAGCTTTGATTGCTGACAAAAGTAAAGGTAAGTTTCGGGTAAGTATTTTCCCATTGAGATTCCTATTATGTGATGAAAGTTAGTCACCTTTGGTGTAAAACCTTCGTTGAAGACCAATTTAAATTAAGACAAGTCGAAACGTACGGAAGATTAATATGCTTTTGGATACGCAAAATCTAAACTAAAGCAGTGGCAAAATCTTTCAAGCCGAAGAATAAGTCCTATAGAGACTGCGTAGAAGAAAGATTACTATCATGGTTGGGAGGTACAAGAAAAACGGACGAGTTGGGAATAGTCAACTTGCCTAGCCTCTAAGGAGTTGCAGTTGACTCTATTCGATTGAAATAATAACACATTAAAGCCAGAACTAGATTACGGTTTGTTGCCGTCTTATGTATGGTCACATGGTCCACTTGCAATCCATCATACAATGAACAACAATGTGAAAATAAATAAGGCTGGCCTGTATACCACAATATTAACAATTTCATAATAAGGACGCTCAGTCCCGTTAATTTTGACAGCTGTTAACTGACCATTCGTATTTCGGAAAAAGTATCCCGTCCCTGTGCCCATTTCTTGTTCCCCACAAAATCCTTACGTGGTTCAAGGGAAGACATAGGCAGGTAATACCTAAACGAAGCCTAAGATGTTATATTTATTTATCATAGTGAACTTGGCACATTCTTCTTTGGTTGGATGACTGTATCACATATTGTCTTACAAAGCGGACTGGTTATCTAGACTTTCGTCTCCGCTAAATCTATCAAATAATTTAACCTAACTTGCAAATTTGACTGTTACAGTTACTACTTGTGAGTATTCATTTCTTATCTATAGGACCATATGTGCCTGCCTTTTGTGTGTCCTGTCAGTTTCATATATAAGTCAGACTTCCGTTTAGCAACCAGTCTTATGTATCTCTCGAATCCTTTGAAATATCAGTCTTTACTTGGTCTACAATGGCAGAATACAAGCCATGTTGATAGTACAGTGGCGTTCATTTTGATCGACAATTTGAGGTCCACAATAAACCCTCCTATTTCACATTGAAGCAACTGAAGGTATTGCATGATAAATAATATTAAATGCTTTTGTGACGAATGATTCTTTATACTACGGACACAAACATACTTAAAAATGTTCTGCCGCAGAGAAAATGCACGGAAAATGCGACCGAGAACTTACCATATACCAGTATCAGAGAGTTCAGTCGGCATCTGCAATCCAGCGAGAGTAAGCTGCAGACTATCGAGTTGGACTGTCAGGGCAGAGTTTACAACGAACGCAAATATCAGATCGTATGGAGGTGGATTGTAAAGAATAGTGATGATGCAACCGACCATTGGTTCTCTAACGTCTTCAGATATGTTGATCTGCACACTGCAGCTGATTCCTTCTTATCGAGTTGGGGAAATACGACAAAATTACTAGTTGATACTCCCCCAAAGTTGTGGAATATGTGTCTTACATTGTCAGTGTTTTCTTGGTCATATATATATATATATATATATATATATATATATATATATATATATATATGTATGTATGTATGTATGTATGTATGTATGTATTTATGTATGTATGTATCTATGTATGCATGTATCTATGTATGTATGTATCTATGTATGTATGTATGAATGTTTGTATGTATGTATGTATGTATGTATGTATGTTTGTATGTATGTTTGTATGTGTGTATGTGATGTATTTGTTCGCAAAAAAATAGAATTTGCTTACATGTGTTCATTATTATATAAATTCAAACACATTCAATAATTGCATGGTGATTCGGCTAAATGATATCGAACAAAATATGACAACAGCGGGTAGTGTATATAGAGGAAGGAATGTGTCTCGACGGAATTGTTTCCTTTGCGTTTGGATGATTTACATCTGTAAAGTTGAATGTGTCTTTGGGACATAGTTTTGGACTCTAAAGGTTTACAGTATTCAATTCTACCATTTATGGGGGCTTACTTAGAGGAAGTGAAGTTTTCACCATCCTATTTTGTGAAAATCGAACTTTTATTATTTTTCTTATAAAGTTAAGACACGGATATCCGGCAATTAGAATTTCAGATGTAGGTAAACTTTGAGCAGTTTTTTCTCTGGTGCCTAAGAGTAGGATGACGTCTGATTTGAATTTTGATCTTGAAAGAGATTGCTTGGACATATCCTTGAGGAAAGAAGAATATTTTTTGTTTCACTTTCGAGAAGCCTGCTATGTCATGTGTCACGGGCACCCTTTTTGTTACAGTTGCTTCCTGATTTCATCATAACAGACGTGATCTGTATGTAAATGTATGGCATACGTAATATAAAAATCGACAAATGAATCACAGGCCGTACTGATATCGAATAAGACATAGAAAACCGTCCAAGCAACTACGTTTTTATCGGTACAATTACACTCACAGGTATCCGATCCAGGGTATCTTCGTCAACGGAAAAAACGGGGGAAAGTGGCATAGGAACGATGTGCGCCATAGCAATGCAAGAACGGGAGGGCCGGCGAACAAAAAGTGCTCTACAACCCAAACCCGAAACAAAAGGTAGAATATGTGAGAAACAGGAATACAAAAAATCAAGGCAAGTATCCAGGCAGCATAAACTTCAAACGGAAATCGTGCAGTATGTTCGCTGAAGGGAGTAAAAGCCGATTTTCAGAAGGTTCAGCAAAACGCTTGTCACGTGACTATTATGCAAATAATAACTTGATGTGCTGTGCCCGGTCAGATTTCGCAATATCAGGGCTTTCGGAAAATATATACTTTATTGGAGTTTGGGACTTCTATTACTGAGAAGAAAAATTAAAATCTGAAAGTATGTCCAGCTACCTTAAATTCATACAAATGCTAACTCGACGTGATAAACTATATTAACTGGAAATACAATAGCTGACAAGGACATTAACGATGTTACAGTTAACCTACGGAATGTCGCACTTTTTAAATGCCTTAAGATTTCATGCAAATATTCCCTTATTTAGAGTCTTTTTATACGTCAAGTGTTTAGGAGCTTTCACAGGTACTTCGCTATTTGCTTACATTCGCCCTGTCTTTCAGTCACAATGGTATGGGACATGAGTTGAGACAACGAAGCTAAATTTGCTGTAAGTGGCTCTTGATGATTAAAGAGGCACTCCCACTTGGTAACGTTTTTAAAACACATATTTTTAATGCCAACGGTCGATATTTGACGTGGCGACTCCGCGCGGATCGCGAGATATCGATAAAAACATGTCATTTCCCGGGCGTATTTTTCACATCCCGAAGTTTTACGATCGTTTCTGGTTATGACCCGAAATCCACCGAAAGTGTATTGTTGTGCTGATTGACGATATTCTAAGGAGTCCAAAAGCGTTCGAATGACGCAATTAATTTACCTCCTACTGCGATGACTTTATAAACATCATTATCAATGCCCTTACCGCTGGTAATTATTTTTTAAAACTTCTCCTTAGTTTTTGTCGTTCTCATTATTCTCAATCAGTTGTATTAAATTTTTAAAAAAATACCACGTAGATATCAGTTTTTACGTGTAAAATATTAGTAACCTCTTATGACTACATTTTGTCGTCTGCCACACAGTTACGCGTGGTTCGATACATAGTGTCCGCCGCGTGGTATGCGCGCATACCACGCGGCGGCCACTATGCATACTATGTATCAACCGCACCTATCTGTACTAGTCACCTATGCGAATTCTGGTGGAATCAGCAAAGTAACTTTGTTTTTCGTTTTTTTGCCGAGTCAGTAGGACTCAGCTTTCTCCCACGGGACATGACCGCTCACCGACGCGAGTGGTACTGCTGTGGCATACAGCAGCGTCAGCGTAGACTCGTACTCCATGGCTTAGTTGACAATGGCCCCAGTGCCGAACGTTCTATGTTCGGAAGCTGAATTCGGGTGGGCCACCGGAATTCAAACTTTAACTTTTTTGAGGACATGTTTTTATCGATATCTCGCGATCCGAGAGCAGTCGCCATGTCAAATATCGACCGTTGGCATTAAAAAATGTGTTTTAAAAATGTTACCAAGTGGGAGTGCCTCTTTAAAATATGGTAAACTGGAACTTACTGCGCTAGACATCAAACCTTTTCCCCGTCCTCTGTCATTTTATCTTAAAGTTGCGGCATTTTCTAGAAGTATCTCTACTTCGATCTCATTGTCAGAGCAATTATCTTTGTCGGGGTGTCAAAATCTGACGATCTCCTCTTCGAACTGCGAGAAATGTTATACTATAAGCCGCTGGAGTTTCAAACTGCTGAAAAGTTTATGCTAAATTTAATTTTAAAGAAACATTCCTGCAACTATTTAGAAGTATGGAGATAATTTCTTTCTATGTAACATTTTTTGAATGTAGTTAAAGTGAATTTTTCAACGTTTATCGAAAAAGAGGTATATCTGTCCTATGAAGACGCGCCAATGTTCGGTTTTTGTGGAGAGTTACCTTATTTATCCGCGGCTTAAAATGTAACGCAAGTTTGATTACTGAGAATGTAAGGTGTATTTAAGGAACTGAACCTAATAAATTTCTAATTCCATTAAATATAATTCATTTACATTGTTTGTAGTTGAGAAAATCGTATTCTATTGTTCTGTTGCTCGATGTCGCAGTTTAGGAACAAGAAATTTCATCAAAGGAGGTATACTTAACACATTTCATTCGCCAAATGTAGACTTATTACCGCGGAAGGGATGATAAAATGTGAGTTTTCGATCCTTGGATTTCTTACTCTAGCACACTTTCCAACCTCAAAAAAAACAAGGTATTTCAGGTTCAAGTTTGGATATAAGTATTCTGCCAAAAATGATAAGAACTTTTAACAAAACCTAAAGTAGTCTTCAAAAAAAGCGCATTTATCTGAAACTCGTAAAGTTCCTGCTCTGTACACCAATGCGAGACAAACCGCCACCCTCCCTGAGACCCTGTCTTCAACGCTGATGCAGACAGCCTGATGGCAGCTTACTTACAGTCACTGTATACTTCGTCAGCCAACCGTGCATATTCCAAACACAGCCTCATACAACACATTTTAAATAACAAAGACCTTGCTTCTCATTGAGGACAGTTGCTGTGTAAATAACGTCCAGGGCCCCTAAAAGGGAACCATAACTTAAATATTTGCATTTCGATGTGCGACGCCCTGCGTATGCAGTCTGTCTTAAATTGTTTTTTTTTTTCTGCCACGACGGTCACTTCAAGGAACATATTCACAGATATGAAAGATATTTTATTTGGATCAGAAAGAGCTCACCGGGAACGCAGCCCTGAGTGAATACTGAGTTCAGTACGAGTCAGAGCGTCCCTCTTGGTGGAAGCATTTTGTAGACAAGAATAACGTGCCAGGTATTTCTGTTACGTTGCTGGCTTGCGCGAAATCATGGCAATCGCCGGAGAGTTCGAAAAAGGACGATAATCAAGAGACAACTCAAGATGGCGGTGAGACGGGAGGTGAGTAACAGTACTGTCGTAGTCATTTCATTAATTGTCAACTGTTACATTTTATAATACACAGATAAATCTAGTATAAACAAGTTAAACAATTGGCATTTCGACATGAGATTGGAAGTGACAGACTTGAAAATACAGCTTTGAAGACAAAAGACAAAAGAAAGAAGCAACAGTTAGAGCTGTGAGCGCTTTAAGACAGCAATAACTACAGTTGCCATTTGCGCACTGTTGTGTTCTCACTATTGCATGGCAACAGACGCACAGAGGTGGTCATGGGTATACACCGTCATGGATCGTAAATTGTGCTTAGTAATGCAACTACAAGACAGTGTTGACCTTTGCCCCGTGGAGGGTATTAGGCTCTAACTTAGATGTTGGACGATATTATCAATTTTATCCGATATTATCCGATAAAAAAACATGTCGGACATCGGCCACTTTCCCACTCGTCTAATATTAGACTCTAACGTAGATGTTAGACGATATCATCGATTTTGTCTGATATTATCCTATAAAACACCATATCGGACATCGGCCACTTCTCCACTAGTATAATATGACACTCTAAATTAGAGAATTTGGATAATATTATCCGATAATGCTTAAAGTGCCAATGTCGCGATATCCTTTACATGTGTGCGTAAACAAAAAGATAAACTCATTCATTTTCACCCCAAATCAGCCCTACCAACCCGCCTAAATCTGTGCGGGGAAAAGTTGCCACGATGAAGTACATGCTTTTTGTTGGTAAAGGTGACAATTGTCAAACATTTTTATACGTTTTATAATAATAGCACGCTTTGTCAAATGTCAACGTGAATGACCTCGGGAACAGTACTCTGAGTTTTGTCTCGAAGAGGGACATTGGACGCAAACTACATACAAGGTACGAGAACCAAACTGCGATCACGTGTCCTGAAAGATGTTTACGTACGCCAGTAAACACAGTGGAATCCTTATAAACAAAGAAGCGCTGTTCAACATGTTTATACATGCTGTCGCGAAACCACGGCTCAATTGACTTGAAGCAGAGTTTGTATCACTCACAATGGTCACAATGCAAACACACATTATATCATGACCTCACATGACCAGTGGCATTTACTCAATGGCACTCATTGGCAGACATAAAATTGCAGCCGTGAATTCCTCTCTCACCAAGAAACAGCGTTGTTCAGGAGTCTATAATTTGAGTAAAAGCATTAAATGTAGAGATTTTTTTCAATGGTTTTACACTTAGCTAGATAACGAAGTTGTGCACAAAACATTCGTACCGCTATTAAGAGTATTTGCTGAGTCATCACAGTTAAAGTTGGATATCATTTAAAACACTAAAGTAAAAGTAATGATCAACAGCTACAGCCCAGGATCCAACTCTGCTTATATGGCGATAAACCTAGCTATTCTGTTCGCCAACCTTTCAGTACAGAGGTATGTTCACAAAACCGGAAAAAAATCGAATGACCTGATAAAGGCAACTTGCAATTTGTACTCTCTATAGCTGGTATATTTCTGCCCCTTCGCTGCCTTATTAGAAAACACACGCAGTACGGCCTAGTGTAATTATTTCCGTTATGTCGGCAAAGTTGGTAATTACGTGAAGCCTTTGACATAATATGTTTTGTGTAAATATTCACCTTTAGGTTGACTGTCACGAAGACATCCAGCTCCTTACGGCCCGGAACACTGCTGTGCATAGTAGCACCCAAATCGTCTGTTAGAATTCAATAGCATCATGTTGAGTACGCAAATTACCAGTAGGAGGGGAAGTACTGGCGAACAATGCAAGTAACGACGATTACATTGGTCGTTATTGCCAGCGCATTGATGCTGACACCGACGCCATGAGTCACTCTGCATTTGCCACGGGTCACCTGCCCGACGACAAGCATGATAAAGCTATAAAGCCAGATACCGCTTCTTCAAGTGCAAGTACTCCTTCGATAAATTCAAAGACGGTTGGAAAGAAAAACGAGAAAACAAGGTAGGTACACTGCTATCACATATACTAAGATAAGTAAACTTTAGCACAGGGCTTAGCTGTTATCGTCAGACAAATTATGCCGACCAACAAATTTTGAATGCAGTTTGCAGCTTGATGTGGTAGAGGTCATTGACGCGTACGAACATGATCTTGTTATGTTACATTGAAGCCCCTTCACAGGCTCTGGTATGATAACGATTTCTCTCATGATCAATTTCAAGCTAAGAATGGGTATATTTTTATATACAAAAGAGAGCTTACGTGGTAAGTCCATTGCGTCTGTATAGATGTATGTCTGTCTTTCTGTCTTTTTGTCTTCTAACTGTCTGTCTGTATGTATGTCTGTCTGTATGTATGTATGTATGTATGTATGTATGTATGTATGTATGTATGTATAAAAACCTCAAAATTAGCGTCATGTGTTTGCTATACAGATTGTCCCTGGGTCATGGCAGATGTGAATTTTATCAAATGAATTATGTTAAATGGCAAAATCTTGCAAATTGCGAAAATCACTTAATAGGTCAAATTTGTTTTAAAATTAGTTTGTAGGTTTCCTTGGGTCACTTAAATGGCAAAATCTTGCAAATTGCGAAAATCACTTAATAGGTCAAATTTGTTTTAAAATTAGTTTGTAGGTTTCCTTGGGTCACTTTAGTTAGATTTGTTCAAATTAATCTTAATTATATTTTGTGTTGGAATAATTATTAATAATTAATTTAATATAATCATATTAGTTATTATTACAGACATGCAATCAATGCTTGATTATGTAAATGAGTGGTGCGAAAAATGGCGACTTGCCGTCAATGATCTCAAATCGATAGTTGTTCATTTTCGTAAAGAAGACATTCCTAGGAGTGCATTTGAGTTTCACATTGGCAGAAACGTTTTGCATTATGTTGACATGTATAAATACCTTAGGATTGTATTGAACGAATTTCTAAACTTTACTATTACGTCTAAGACCCTAGCCGAATCTGCGAATAGAGCATTAGGAGCTATAAATCGTAAATTTAAAACACTGAAAAACATGGGATTCACTACCTATACAAAATTGTATGAATCATGTGTGGCTCCCATCCTTGATTATTGCTCAGGAGTCTGGGCTTTAGTAAACATGAAAAATGTGATATGGTACAGAATCGAGCTCTTCGTTTTTTTCTTGGAGTGCACAGATTTACACCCATTCATACTATTACAGGAGATACAGGATGGAACTCGTGCGCAGTTCGTAGACACATTTCCATGATCAGATATTGGAACCGCCTTGTTCAGTTAGATGAGAACAGGTTGACTAAGAAAATATTTCTTTGGGATTTCACACTGAATCACTGTAATTGGTCGTTTGAAATGTGTAAATTTTTTGATGATTTAAACCTTGATATGTATCTGGATATTCTTTTGCCTTTTGATCTCTCCATAATACGATTACGCCTCCAACAGGAATTGACGTGGCTTGAAAATGCTAGGGGTAAAACGAAGCTCCGTACATATATGTTATTCAAAAATGTATATAAAATAGAACCAAACGTTTACATGACTCTTTCTCGTAGTCAGCGGTCATTGTTGGCGCAATTTCGATCTGGAGTGTTGCCTCTGCGTTTAGAAACTGGCAGATACAGAGGCGAAGTAGTAACTGACAGATAATGTATTTTTTGTAACTAAAATGTTATCGAAAATGAAGTTTATTTCCTTCTACATTGTAGTTTTTATAATGATTATCGTACTACTTATATAGACATGGATGGTGATTATGATAATTTGTCTACAGACGATAGGTTAAGGTATTTATTAACAAATCCATTAAGAATCCGGAATACGGCGAAATATATTGAAAAAGCGTTAATAAAAAGTAAAGAACACTTGTATAAGAATAGCAAAGTATTTTTCCTTTTCATACTCTAACAAGTTTTGTTTCAACTATTGTATACCCTGTTCCTCACATTCCTGTACTGTATAATGAATTATAAGGTGACTTATAAGCCAATTGGGCTGGGAGGTTTTTTTCCTCAGGTCACTATAATAAAACAAACTACTACCACTATTACTATTAATGTTTTTGTTGGTCAAAAATTGTCTTCTCTGGAACAGATCTTCGCAGATTTTGGCACATGGTATGTATGATCCTAGGGTTGATCTTTGCCAGATTAGGTCAAATAGCGGTGACATTATATATGGGTATTTTTATGCAAATTTTAACTTTGTTGGTCAAAACATCACATTTTCTGAACACCCTTGTAGAATTGCTTTGAAACTTGACATTCCTATTCTTAAGGACAACTTTGGTCGGGCCTTTTTTTTTAAAACCGCTACACATTTCATCTGTGTATTTTGAATGCAGATGCATGCTCAACGATAAAAAGGAATTTATTCAAATGAAGTTCTCATTCAAAGAAAAATATGCTAATGAGCAGCAGATTGTATCACTACCCTTATCTCTACCGATAGCAAATTTGATCCATTTCATTTGAAATGAGGCAGAAATCTGTTTATTACTCAACCTTTTTTCCGAGGTTATGCAGTAAATAATATTTTCGATGATTACCTATCGAATATTTCTACTTATTTCAAAATTGCTGTTTTGTACGTAACTACTTGTGCTTCTGAGCACAAACGGTGACTTTCAAAATGTGGCATGCTAAACAACACCAACGTTAGCTGTCATTTGACTTACTAAAAAGTCACACAATGTGATGTGCACAAATTTGCTCAGGCTCACTAGGCAAATTAAAAGAGACAACTAGTTATGTTTGAAAAATATCTTTATCATGGTGTGTACGGTATACTAACATGTATATTGCGTCGATAGTTTGGGTAATATATTCAAATATCATATCTATTGTTCATATATTTCAGAAATGCAAAAAGCCTGTAACTACTAGTATATATTTGGATCGTCAATGTAAACCACTTCACTTCCATCAACTTTGGTCAAGTGCCTCCAGTTATCACTAGCTTTCAAAATTTCATCAAATATACAAATAACCGATCAGCCGACATTAGTTTTTACATTATATTGTTAAAATGTCTTTAAATAATACAACTTGTTGTTTTATCAATATCCATGGTTACTTTCATAGACTTTGGTAAAACCCTCCAAGTCTCATTACCCTAACTGGGAAAGTTTGATAATATGCAAGTTAGCAACTTACTGACGTAAACCCGAAAAAGGACTTTCAATAACATTAATTATAGCCTTTTTTAATATACTAAGCAAGTTTTGTCATCTTTGATCTAAACTGTTGAGCTATCTGTAACTAGGAAAGTTCATCAAAGTATATAAATAAGAAATTTGTCGAAGTATAAATTATAAAAAAAACTTTCAATAATCGCAGTAACTTCAAAGAATGGTCATTGTTTAATCAATTAACATCAGGAAACTATCCATAAATAGGAACGTTTTTTAGATATTTAAATTAGTAATTTATCTATATTAAAATACTTAAAATCGTTCATTCCTGTTACATCATCGTAAGTGCAATATATAACAAATTTCGTCAATTTTGATCAAGTATAGTCAGACATATATCGCTAATTAAGAAATTTTGTCAGATATGCAATTTATTAGTAATTGACTTATCTTGAAATGCCAAACAACTATTGTGAAAATTATATCATTGCATCTTCAATATGCATTGCAAATTTCGTCAATTTTGCAAGTAAATTCAGATTAGTATCCCTGATAAGAAAAGTTTGTTAGATAGGCAAATTCGATATTGGCTGATCTCAAACTGTTAAGGATTTTTATTAATTTTATACTAGTATAATTATATTTTTTTAATATGCACAGCAAGTTTTGTCAACTTTTGTTAGGTGTATCAAGCTATGTTTTATTCATGTTCATAAAATATGTTCATAAGGAATTCAATTTCATGTCACCCTTTAACACATTTCATGGCTTATATATCTGTCAGTGATCAACATTTGTAGCAAATACATTGAAGACGTTTTTACTGTTGATGAGTTTTTTCTTGAGTAAATGAGTATATAACATGGAATCCATACCCACTACAATCGTATCAGTTTTTTGCCAATTTCAAACACATCAACGTATGGAGATTGTTTAGCATTTGAATATGGGATCTAGAAATTTCGTGTTGACAGATAGTCTCATAGAAAAACAAACAGACAGACAGACAGACAGGAAGACAGACATCCATCAATAGCTTTTGGGAACACATTAGCTAAAAATGACACTTTATAATGAGTAATGAAGATTTATTCTCAAAAACCTTGTAGGTCTTTAAAGTGGGTTTAAAATTGATATTGGATCAACAAATCATTTGAACCACAAAGTTCTTCTTTCTAGACATTCTTTATTTCAAATTGTTAACGGTGAATTAATTAAAATTAGTTCCTGTTCTTTTACTTTCTTGATATATATAGTAAACAAATGGAAAACAAGGCCTTGATAGCGAGCTATAAATGGGGAGGTCCAATCCAAGGAGGTGTAAGCGATGCAGTTCATATATTAGTCCGTCTTCTTCGTGAGTTCGGAATATCTGTTTACTGCACTACCCTGACAGCAACTGAAGAAGAAATAAAAGAGGCGAGAAGATATGGAGTTGAGCTCATACCACCATCACCGGTTCGAAAATTCAAGAGCAGGGATGAAAAGCCCAACCCTGACTGGCTGTATCACCACAAAGATTACTTTCCGAATTTGAAAACGTTGGTTAATATCCGATTTCTCTTAGGATTTGGAATGATAACCTCGGAGGCCGCTTTCGAAATTGAAAAAAGTGTCTTCGAGGGATTGACATTTTACCTTATAAATCTATACGAGAGTGACTTTATTACGCCGGTTATTGCCAATTGTGGTGATCGAGAACTCGAGTTTCGCCTTGAGTGTTTAACTAAAGAAGGCCAAGATTCAAGCTGGGTTTTTTCAAGTGAAGGTAGTATCTTCGCAGAGTACGAAGGGATATACCGTGAATGTAAAAGCATAAAACATTCGAGGCTCTCAACGATGATAGACGAACATTATTTCCAGATTCGTTCGCCACAACCTGTTGACAAAAGTGGAAAATTTCAAATTCTGTCTTTGTTTCAAGAACATGAACTGGCTTCTTTGACAGGTGACAGTGCAATCGTTAAGGCCTTGAACTCGGTGGCAGACTCCTTTCACGAAAGCAAGAAATCGCCTCTGAAATGGAAGATTCTTGGGGTACCAAAGCTATGTGAATCCACTCTTCTGAAATGTAGGGATCGAAATTCAAAATTACATGTTCTCCCGTGCCGAATGTCATCAGCTAAACACTTCTACAATGAACTTGGACGAACAAATCTTGTCCTCCTTCATAACTTTTCCGTACATTATGTCAATCTGACACTAGCAGCTATGTGTGCTGCTGTTCCTATCATTATTCCAGAGGGATCTCAAAGCCATGAACTGATCGAGGTGCATCTGCCTAAATATGAAGAAAGCCTTGTCGTTGATATGAGCGATTCTGATAAGTTGCAGGACCGTATCAGTAAATTTCTGTGTTCATACGACACTACCCTGACAATTGCAAAAGAAATCAGAACCGCCATAAAGGAAAAGGTGAAGCCGGAGCTGGAGAGAATTAACGATGATTTTTTTAGAGTGGTGGAGGATGATGCAAAGAGTAAACATGGCATCATCTTAAAGCGAGAAAAGCAGCTTGCCTTCGCAACACAAGGTATTACCTGTATAAATAGTTGATTGGATTTTGCTTTTTCATGCAAAACAAACAAATATTGGAGCACTAGTGATCTAAACTTTCTTCCTATTCATTAATTTCTCTTTTACTATCACCACTACTTATTTTCAATTAACATATTTTAAATGACTTTGTCTTGTAAAATATAAGAAGGAAACCTTGGTAATTGAACAGCTTATTCCTTCTCCTACGCTTGTTCATGGGAAGCGCATCGTTAATGTATTTAATTAAATAAATTTATAAACATATTTTATTATTTTTTATTATTTATTTAATCATTCACATTTTTTTATTCATTAGCTTTCCAGCAAATAAAGAGAATGCCTGCAACGCTTTCAAAGAATTCACGAAGCAGGAACAGTCAGGAACGTGATCCAGGTATGTGTCATCTCGATCATTTGTCCTAAATGTGAACCAATTTTGCGTCTCTTTGTGTTCACAAACAAATCCAAATGCAAGTTATAGATGTGAATGTACCTTTGGCTTCTTTTAGAAAAAGATAATCTTACTAAGCGATTTTTAGCGTATTCACAAGACATTCTGCCTTTGTAGGTGACATGAAAGTAAAGGTAATAGTTAGCGAAGTCGTGCCAGAAAGTGGAAGAACAGTTGAGGAAGTAGAGAGAGATTTTTATGAAAGTGACGAGGTCAAGGAGAAGTCTGAAGAAATTCGCCAGGAACTTGATACGCAACATGACGAAATGAAAGTGAAGGACATTGGTCATGAAAGTATTTCCTACACTATGAACTGTCTGTCATTAGATTCACTTGACTTTCTAAGGTCAGAATATGAGAAGGGCAAACTACAGGATATGATGGAAAATAAATTCCTATCTGAGGAGCTCTTAGATAAAATCGGAGCATTTCACTTAGCAATCGACACAACCATTGACTACGAAGAATATTTCTTGTGCAGAGAGGAGCTGATCGAAAAATACGGTAACTTGAGTCCACGTCTTGAAATATCTGGCATTCCTGGTACTCGTAATGTGACACATTTGACTTTCGTTTGCTATTCGTTTATATACATGATTTAAAATTTCAATCGGCATTATTGTTGCATGCACATTGTACCAAATTACTAAATAGCCTCAGATTGCTACCAGAAGTATAACTTTTGGACACTATGGTATAATCTGTGAAATGAAGTAAAGACTTGATTGTCGTGCACGTACTTCCAGCAATGTTATCTTATAAAAACAAAAATAGACTCTACAACATGACTAATCATTATTCTCTGTCAATGAGAACAACGGCACATTTAATTACACCGTTTCAACTGTCTAAAATGTATTTGTGTCCACACTTTAATTATAGTATACTCAAGCCTGTGCAGTGCCTGTTGGACCATAATAGTGCAATCACATGCTTGTTTGTGGTTTTTATGATACAAATGCAGGCATGACCAAAAGTTCGTCAAAAAATCTTAAAAGAGCCAGAGACCAACAAGAATTAAAAGGAGAGGGTGATCAGATGACAAAGAGCAAGATACCTATGATTGATGAGCAACAACAACAATCCATAAGAGTCTCTGAGAATCAGAAGTCTGAACAGCAAAGAGAGGCAGAACATTGCGTCAAAGGTATGACGAAATTCATTTTATATATATATATATATATATATATATATATATATATATATATATATATATATAATCCCATGGTATTTTTCACTGTTTGACGTCATCATAGACGAGTGTTTTTCAATGAGCCGTACAACTTTGAGCCAAAGGCGAGAAGTTATGCGGCTCCGCGAAAACACGAGTGTTTATCTCATGAACAGTCTTCTTATTTTTCTTTGACGTAGATGGATCAACATTATTGTAACAATTGCATGGATTGCGTCGCGATTTGTGTTTTATTTACGCGGATTACTTTCATTTAACGGGTAAGGCGGCCCCTCACTCAGGAGACACTTTCATTCAGATAAATCTCATTAAGTTGAAATTTTGATACACCGATCGGTATCTCTAACAATCAGACATACGGATTCGGTCACTTGAATGTGTCAATCATTGTCTCGCGCTGTCGATGCAATGGCAAGTTGTCCATCGGCGGACATAGATTTCGCCGCGCTAGCGACGGCTAGCCATAGTTATTTAGAATATTTACGAATAGATTTATGAAGTAAAATGCAACGATATGATCGAAACAATCTTAGAGATGTCGTGGCTTTTGAAAATATCACACTAGTTTTCGACCTTGGCGACCGCGAAAGATTCAGTTCGATGACACATAGTAGGCCAAATTGCATAATTGTTTGTGGCCACAGCGCTGCCGTCACCGGTCTACGCCGGTGTCAACTCGGATCCCTATCTCGGTCGTCAATGTTTTCGTTTAACGGACTTTGATGACACATATCTCACACGTAGATACATCCTAATTTTGTTACTTGACCAAAACTCTGTTCTGTTCGGAGTGTTGTCAATATCAACTTTCGAAATGAATCGCATTCTACAGCGCACTGCTAATATAGACAGCTTATGTCTTCGCTACAACCTTATGCTGCAGGTGCGATTCCGAGCCAAAAATTACTGAATTTTTTTGTGTAATGAAGGACATTTATCGTTGTTAGTCGAATGACTTTATGTTTTTGCCTCCTATTCGCTTTCCGGAACATTAAACGGTACTCTTTTGTTCAGTTCAACTTACGTTGAGGTGTAGATTTCAGGTTTATCGCCAACCGGGATCGCAAGGTACAACGTCAACATTAGACCTAGCCTTACGACTCGACTGGAGCCCAGACGCGCCGCTAATGAGCCACTAAAATAAAACGATCGACGGTAACCCCGTTCGATTCTCGGGAATAGCTATAGTTTTAGCGACTCGATTTTCGATGGATATGCCTTTCATGTTTCCGTGTGTGGATTTGTCTGGTCACCTTTTTGTAAAAATGTCATGAGAGCACGGTATCGATAACAGCAAATCAGTCTATATATATATATATATATATATATATATATATATATATATATATATGGGTATACGTCATCAACCGGAGCTTTTTTCCTGCAAAGGAACCGATCATATTGCACGCCGCGATATTTGATTTTCTCTTTTTGTTTGTGGTACGACCAGGGGCCACAAAATCCGTGCGATATCAAATATTCATCGCCATTTTTGTCAAGTTTTCAAAAATGCCATGGCCGCTTCTCGTCGCGGATTGACATACATAATGACGTCATTTGTTTATGTGCAGAATTCTAAAACGCCCTAAGCAACATGCGTACTAATACGTGATCAAGAGAAATCAAGGCTGATATCAAGGTGTAAGGAGGACAAAAACGTGATGTCAATTTATTATGATTTATACTGAACAGGTACGCACTTAGTATGCACAGAATTTAACTCACTTATCACTATACTCATACACAGGATTTCACTACACTTTAGCAATGTAAGCCGATGTCACCGTCGCGGCTCCAATGTCGCCACGCTCAACTACGATCCGAGCGAGCAGACGTTTTCCTTATCTCGTTCTGGCTTTGTGTACGAATGGAACGTTTGCGGATAGCAACACGCGTAGCAACCAGAATTGAGGATGTTCAGAAATGCACGCGATTGTCCAGTATTTGGGCACCGGGCCCGGGCGTGATACGTAAAATTTGAGGACGCTTGCCGTGCTCTGTAAAAAACCTTCAGGGCCCCCAAAAAGGCAGCATAACTTAAACATTTGCATTTCGATGTGCGACGCCCTGCGTATGCAGTCTGTCTTAAATTTTGTTTCTGGCACAACGGTCAATTCAAGAAACATATCCTTAGATGTGCAAGATATTGTATTTGGATCATAAAGAACTAACCGGGAACGCTGGCCACAGTGAATACTGAGTTCAGTACGAGTCAGAGCGTCCCTCATGGTGGAAGTACTGTATAGACAAGAATAAGGTGTGAGGTATTTCTGTTACCTTGCAGGTTTGTGCAAAAGCATGGCAATGAACGAAGAATTTTCGGAACAATACGACAATCAAGAAACAGCCAAAGATGGCGGTAAGACGCGAAGTGAGTATTAGTACTGTTTTAGTTAATGCATTTATTGTCAACTGTAACATTTTACAATACACAGATAAATTCGGTGTAAACAAGCTAAACAATTGGCATTTCGACATGAGATTAAAAATTAAAGACTTGAAAATACAGCTTTGAAGACAAAACACAAAAGAAGTAAGCAACAGTTAGAACTGTGAGAGCTTTAGGACCTAGCAATAACTACAGTTGCCATTTACTGACTGTTGTATTCTAACGCTTGCATGGCAACAGACGCACAGATGTGTTCATGGGTCTACATCTTGATGGATCGTAAATTATGAATAATGCAACCGTAAGACAGTGTTGACATTTGCCCCGTGGAGGGTATTAATGTAATAAGTGAATGAGATCATTTGTGGCCGAGACAAAGTTCTCGAACAAAACGTGTTGAGTCAACAATACCAGGATTATGAAGTTTGGGCCTTTAAAACAGCTGTTTAAATTTTGAAGCAGTTTGTTTGCTTCTGTATACTCGTGAACCAAACCAATAAACCTAATGCAAATAAATAAATAAATAAGATGCCTTTCTACACCCGGAAAATAGGCATAAAAGAGACAAATTTTAATATCGTGCTGTCTTACAAGGCCTAATTTACACGACATACTGAAATTGATGTTTACATTTAGCAAGAACTCCCCGTATTTAATAGAATGTTTTCATTCTTCCAAGTCTTTCTAAATATGCTACACAAACATTAATGCACTAGCTGTTACAATATTTGGCCGAATAATATGGGGCGCATACCGAGTACCAACCATGGCTGGCTATGTTGACATACGTCAGGTCACAAGACTTGTAGCATGTGTATTTGCAAACGGAGATGCGCGTAGGCAAATTAAACACGATAGTCATGAGATATCCTAAAGCATGCATTCATAGGATAAAAAACCAGCTGATCGAGTTCTTGGTTGAGGTTGTTTCTAAAGGTTCCTATCCCAAATATTTTACGTTGTCCTAGTAGCTTTCTAGAGCTTTCTTCAATTTGCATCAGGAGTAAACAGAAGTGTGTTGCCATGGAGTACTTTAAATTAAAACTGTTCCTTTTTAGCTTACATGTACAAAAAATAGTGATTTATCGGTTACGTAATGTAAAGAGCCCAGTTTGAGAATTTCAACTCTCTTTTCATACCCAAAAACGTGTTATAGTTCATGTGTTGGGTACGCAGTGGTGATGAATTTAAAAATAAGGAAAAACAATACTTCTGTACAAACTCCACTCCTACATGAATACGTACCCACACTCATCTGTCCTTGGTTTGTCGAGGTGCCTAGTAGCTGTGAATAGGCAACGTTACGGATGACCGGCATTTTAGTTTGACTTGAGGTCGCCTTGGATCACGTCCTTCATAGCGACATGAGGGAGACGCGTCGCTTTCGATCGAATGACATGTCGCTATACAATGCTGTCGATATTCTATTTTTACTACACGTAAACAATGGAGAAGAATCCAGAGTATCTATTTTTTGTACTTTCAACGTGCACAAACAATTGAGCAGGCACAGCACAATACATGCTGTAGAATGACGTCAAGTTGTTTCTCAGTAACGAGGTTGGTTTCATTGTTGAAGCGAAGCGATTGCAGGCATTGAGACAAAACTTCTTTGAGAGAGAATTGACAGGACGCTCTTCAATCAGGGTTTGGCCTTTACAGAGGGTGAAAAAAGTATTGAGAGTTAGAATGTTTCACGAAACGACTCAATATATCTGGTATAACTGGTATAACGTCAATTTTTCGTCACGAGATCCATATATCATTGTCTAAAAGCTGCATCTATATAAGTTGATATTGAGTTCTGCAAAGGTGTTTGCGCTATATGTCCATTTGGTGCTGTCGCTTGAGTTACTGACCTGCATTTGAACGTGTTTACGGGTGTAAAGCAATGGCTCCTGTGCACTTTACTTGCCTTAGGTATCAATTTAAGCCTAGTTTATTATCTGAGGCTTTTCTCTTACAATGGTTGCAGCCTCGTTACGTACAATGGCTTGATCTGAGAATGAACCGTTTGCCAGAAGTTATTTTAGCTTCTAAAATACATTTTCTGTGAGAAGCAAGTTTGCAATCATTGGACCAGTTATAGAACATGTGTTTTTCTGATTTCACCACAGAGGAATTGCACGGATGTTCATCAGTACCAAACAGGTATATCATCGCTACCGAGAATTTACCTTATACCAATATCAGAGAGTTTGGTCGGTATCTGCTTTCCAGCGAGAGTGAGCTGCAGACTATCGAGTTGGACTGTAAGGACAGAGGTTACAATGAACTCAAATATCAAATCATTTGGAGGTGGATCCTTAGCAATGGGGATAATGCAACTGATTATTGGTTCGCTAACGCTTTGCGACGTGGTGGTCTGCACACTGCGGCTCTTGCCTTCTTAAAGGGTAGGTGAATATCAGTGAAACAGTCTTATAAAACGCACCTTCTTGATGAATGTTATCAAATCGTGTCAATATCTACAGGGTTACCATTAAAGCAATTATCTGTTCGTGTATGAAATACATTGATCGAAATTGGCAATTATGGTCATAACGATGGAATGACCAAAATAATGCTGCAAACCATCCAAGGATTACGCAATATGACACTGACATTGCACATAATATGACAAGTGTGAAAAGCATGTGTATGTACGACGAAAATGAGATATCCAGCAGTAAGTATCCTAGGCGTTCAGGCAATTGACTTCCTTAGTTGACATTATTTCCTTTCACTATCATCACTTTCTTAATTCATCACATTATATATCAAATATAGACGCACAGTTCCATGTAAATTAAGATCATAAAAAAAATTCACAAATAAGTGTCACATATTATTCAAATATAATAAAGGCAACAAATGCAGCTAATAGAGACAGTTTTTATTTACAGTACCGGGTATCCGGCCAATCGAACCTTCGTCAACAGAAGAAACTGGTGAAGCAGGCATAGGAACTGTGCACGACATAGTAGTGCAAGAGCGAGAAGAAAGCCAGAGAACCCAAACTGCTTCTGCGTCCCAACCCGAGACATTAGGTAGACGTTTCGAGGCTCCTGGAGACCAAAAACCGAAACTTGCCCCTTTGCTGACGCCTGATGACCGCCCTGAAAGATTCCACTTCTGCACGAAACAACCCTTGCGGATATCATGGCGCTCTGGTATCCTAATGGTATCATTTGCTGTCATTGTAATATCCATTACGGTGCCGCAAGTTTACAACTTTGGAGATGTTCATTCAAAGATAATAGGTATCACCTGCAGTATAATGGTCGTCATACTCTTTGGAATAATTGTGGCCACAGTTACCAACCGAGGTGATACATTGCGGGGTAAGAATAAATCAACAACACCTATTTGTATTTTGGCCATGGAAACTGAAAGTAAATTTATTTATGGGCGAAATATATATAATGTTCTCCAAAGAAGAAACTCAAAGATTACTTTACTAAGAAATAGTTATGTCATATGGTACCAACGTAAAAATTCGTAAATTATAATATTGTTGAAACTGAAAAGACCGCGGGGTATCGTTAAGTCAAAAAATTCCTACAAGAAGCGAGCTATATCACTTTGAAATATGGCCTTTGTGAGTCGTTAAACACTTTTACATAAAACTATCTATCTTACTGAAGCGTAAACTTCCACAGGTCACATCTCTTTAGGTTTACCAGTGGAATTACGACAGCCTGTCAGAATATTCGGTGGCGAAGGGCATGAGTTGTGTTTGAGAAGGATACGAGAACAATACAAAGAGCATTGTTGTAGACCTTCAGAAGAGGGAGAAGTGCTAGTGGACGTGAGTTTACGCTAACATAAATCGTTTGAAGCAACCATTAGTAGTCGATGAACAACATTCATTTTCCCGTACACTTTATGTCAGTGCCATATATTGAAAAAAATAGCACATACCAAGTTAAATATGTTCTGATTCATTTAGCAACAAGACAAGAGGACAGCTATATCTTCGGTGTTTTTCTCATATTCTAATGAATGGTTTTCAGAAGAACTACAATATACAGTTATCTCAAATATGACTGAGAGAGAGAGAGAGAGAGAGAGAGAGAGAGAGAGAGAGAGAAAGAGAGAGAGAGAGAGAGAGAGAGAGAGAGAGAGAGAAATAATTTACCGTGTGTAAGATATAAATCATAATTTCCCCACCGATTTTACTATTTTAATGTCTTCTTAAGATTTTACATGGTCTCGGTGGATGTGGAAAAACAGAAATAGCAACACGATATGTGTATCAAGAATGGAGAAAGTATACTGGAGGAGTTTTCTACATAAGTGGGCAATCTAACTCTTCCCTTGATTTTGGTTTAAAGAGATTATTGATGGTATGCGTAAGTTTATGATTATCTTTCCCAATAATTATCACATACTTCACAAAATCTACCAGCCAATTTCAACCTTACTTCTCCTCTCATAAACAAAACAATATGTATCATTCACTAGCATGATACTTACAATGCCGACAGCTAGTGACTCCGTCAAATCACATTCTGATGTGAGAATGTAATCAGATGATATTCTTGTGAAGGCATGTAATGGTGAACTCAAGGTGAATGCACGCAAACGCCTCTCGGTTAAAACTCCAAATGGTATACATATTTTGTAAGGCGATTGTTTGCTGTGTAAAAATACGAACTTTGCTGTTTTACTAGTGGTACTTCACGTAAATGTGATAATATGTCATAAAGAATACACATTTTGTCCGGATTGATAGTTCGTCTATGCATTTTTTATCCAGACAGTGAACGGTTCCTTGAATGAAGAAAATGTCACTCCTGCTAACATACGAAGGTTGGCTCTGGCTTGGTTACACAAGAATAAGGACTGGCTCTTGATCATAGATGACGCCGATGATGTAGCACTCATTATGACTGCCCTTTCCAGCACGCCGCCGTTACGCGATGGTCACATCTTGTTAACATCCAGGGTTAGCATAGGTTGGAATAATTGGTATAGAAACAGCCGCTTATTGGAAGTGAACTTGATGAGTGGCAGGGATTCGGCAATCTATCTACTGCGAGAAAAGATGACTGGTAATGGTGGAAGTGTTTCCGTGAAAGGTGCTGAAAGACAGTTGGAAGTGATGAAACATTCAAACAAAGAAGAGTACGAAGCTCTCGTCTGGCTCGGCGATGTCGGTGGTTTGCACGGCCTTCCTCTCGCACTAAGACAAGCGAGTAGATATATCACTCAGTTCAACGTTGGGTTCAGTCATTACAAGACATTATATGAGGCGTGCCGCCTCGATATTTTCAAGCATGCTGCCGAAACTGATCCATTAGCTGCTTGGCTGGATGCAAATGGTCTACAGCCAGAATACGCTCCTCGGTTGCGAGAGGTCGTGCAAAATAACACTTTAAGGTTGAAGAGTTTCACTAGGGATCAGCTTCAAGAGCCTCCGATCAACATGCAGGAAATTGATGTGGTCGCCTTCCTTAGAGCTCAGAGAGACACCGACGCGAATTTCTTCGCCCTGATGCTTGACCCAAGTAAAGAGAACTTCCTTACTACTTGGAAACTGAACTATGACAAGCTGTGTGAATGTGCGGCAACAAAAGAGTTCATTCTTTTATGTTCTTGCTTTGCATCGCGAATACAGATCGCGCTTCTGGCGGATGGCGCAAGATACCTGGGCCATGGTGCTCTGCGGAATTTCCTGAAAGTGCAGCATTGCACAGGAGAATGCAGAAGTGGAATCGAAATATGTCAGAGAGTTCGCGAACTCATAGAACAACTCAGAAAAGTTTCTTTAGCTACGATTATTGTCGGTCATCCTGAAGAATCACACTCTGATAATGAACTAATAAGATTTGGTGCCTTCACAGTTCACCATCTAGTCCAACAAGTTGTATTCCTGAAATTCGTCACCCGTGAGGATAAAATCCGGAGCCTTAACAATGCCATGCGTATACTGGAAGGTATCTTTCCAAAGGTGCAGCAGGTAGCTTCTGACAACTTTGAAGTTCTTTTCAGTGAACCTATTCATGACCGACATCTTATAATAGCGATCCACACCTTAGCTCTTGGACGACAAATTGAATCCCTGGAAAAAGATGACATTCATGACCTCAGCAAAACTGGACAGCTATTCTCTTCTGTTGGCACGTACTTAAGGCGGCTTGGGCGTACGAAGGATGCTCGACTATTATACAAGTTAATGGCCAGACTCAGCAGATGGAGAACTAAAGGATCAGAGCACGATCTTGCCAATGGTAGGTTGTTCATGAATAGAATGATTTGCATCTATGTCAATTCAAGCGCCTAATTTGATTTTCCAATTCCGTATAAAGCAAAACTTGAAACGAACATTGTACCAACACTGCTACGCAAAAAGTACAGGAGGAACTAAATCAGGCACCCAGAAAGGCACATGCACGGTGTTCTTAATAGCAATATGTTTTCTTGTTTAATGTATTGATATTCCAGCTTTGTTTTATCGATCAAGAATCGTACCTTTTGTAAAGCTGTTAGAGTTCTTTAAATTTATTACTCAGTTTTTCTTCTATTTCTTTCAGAGTTGCGTTTCCTTGGAAAGGTCAACTTTGAATTAGGGAGGCTAACAGAGGCAGAAGAATGCTTTGAAGAATGCCTTGCTTTATATAAGAAGCTGTATGGTGAAAATGACATCAGAATAGCCTTCGGTAAATCTGTGACTCCTATTTCATCATTAATAGTATTGTTCTTTTCCGACTTTCCTTGGATTAGTGAAGCAAAACCAACATTATACTCCATACGGATATAAAATACACCATTGAAGTCATATAAAATATGTGATATTTAATTACCACTCCTATATTTCTTTTGTATTGCAGCTATGCAGGGTATTGGTAGAGTTCAACAAAATAACCTGGCCTACATGCAAGATGAGATAAAGAAGGAGGAGATAGAAAAACTACTGCTGGAGACCCTTCAGATCAAAAGCGAGTACTTCAAGTCTGATAACTGCAGTGACAACTACAGTATTGCTCACGGTATGTATACAGAAGGGTTCAAAAAACGGTTATGAAGTCGTTGAATGTTTCCCATTTTGCAATAAAGTACCGAAAGTTAGGAAACATCAGGTTCATCTCCACAAAATAGACAAAGATAATATGTAGAGAGGGCGATTTTTCTACACTTGAATGTCAATTGCTATTCTCCTTAACTGCTAGTTTCATTACTACGCAACATTCAAATCTTGTGCTTTGCAGGAGCTAGTCAGGCGATGTTAACAATAATGCATTCCAAATCTAGCAAGTCTCTTCTGATTGACGGTCGGCTATTCTGATATTGCCTGTTTTGAATGCGATTCTGTAAAGCAGTGGGTCAGATTTAATGTGGCGATCGGTTGCTAAGGAAAAGCAGCAAAGAAAACGCAAATATGGAAACGTCTCCATCTCTGCATCTGCTTTTAATCAGATTATTCTCAATCCTACTGTTGTGAATTAAAAGAATACAACAAAAAACATGGCTACGCACTAAAACGCTTTTAATAGCAGTTATATAAAATGATATGAACACAAAATTACTTCAAGCACGAAGAAATAGTATCTTCAAACACATAAACTGAAATGATTCTTAGTTCAAAACAATTCGATATAATAATAATAAAAAATAATTCGATATATAGCGAACATATCCACATATCCACCAGTACTTGTGCTTTATAATAATTAATAAATATTATATATATATATATATATATATATATATATATATATATATATATATATATATAAAGGTTTTATGATTTTCTTGTACACCTCCCAATGTAGAGTACCTGAATAAAAATAATTGGGGTTAAGTTCGCGAGATCATGAAATTCGTTGGCAGGCAAATTGTGAATTGTTGCTGGTTTGATATCTTACACATTCTTAGCTGCAAAGTTGAAAATCCAGACATTTTATAAAGAATATCATATTACGTATAGACAGCAATGATTATTTCGATGGTTATTGCTGGACTTGAGAGTTGATTACTTGCCAGGTTTAAGACCAATATCCGTACCATTTATATAATTACCTTCCATCATCATCTAGCACTCCACCAGCTTGGCCGGTTTTACCAAGATACCGCGGACTTCAATAACGCATTCAAGTACCTACAAAGCAGTTTAGACATGCGACAGAAGTATTGGGAGAGAAAGTACGGCACCAATGTACATGTTGACATCGCCATCAGCTGTACAAACCTGGCCAGGAACTATCTCATCCAAGAGGACAATCGGGATCTCGACAAGGCTGAAGAATTGCTGCTTAAAGCCTGGGAAATTAAACAGAAGGAAATCCCAAAGACTAACGATTCATTTCAATTGGGTAAGAGAAATATGTTAAATCACTGTCATTTTTTTTCAGATACAACTTTGATACAGATAAGATAAGCCGTAATACACTAAGGTATAGATCTCAAAATGGATGCATGCCAACCTACGCAATTACATGCATGAACGCATATTCGTAAAATTTTAAAATTACATACATACATACATACATACATACATACATACATACATACATACATACATACATACATACATACATACATACATACATACATACATACATACATACATACGCATGCAAGCACGCACTAACAAACACACAGAACAATAATCATCCTATTATTATAATGCTTGCAATTATTTACAGGTTTGTACTATTTGGCTGCCCTCTATCGGGAAAAGATGAATTATGAAAGATTTCGGGAATATCGAAACCAGATCGAGTTTCCTGAACATATTGAAATGTTAAACAAGACAGAGAGTCAGCAGACGGACTACACTGAGGGTAGGTGGTTACGTATACATTACTCAATTTTCAGTACACGTTTTGAGGAAATGTTATACGAAGGATACGCATTCAGCTATTGGCCATGTTAAAAATTAATCAAGAAATAATGCTCCACTCAAAGCCCAAAGCTGATGTTAATTTGTCCACTTTTTAGCTTTTTGTCAGAACAGTATTGGATTTGCTGTATGTTGCACTGACAAACATCACTCTCTTTCGTACAGTGTTTCCACCAGAGAAGACAATATGGTTGTAATGAGTGACGTCATTCCATTATGACATGGCTGTATCGACCGCTTTATCGGGGCATTCAACCGTCAAGGCGACGTTTCGCCATATCCCGACAATTTACTGTGTTGCAATCGTGATTACAGCATACTCATTTGGTTTCAAATATGTAGCTAATCAAAGATATTCTATATTGATTTCTTAATACCAATTCACATGTATGTATATGTTTTGAATAGAAGCAGGATACCACGATACCAATCAATTTTACATTGTTCTACATATTACTCAAGTCACGCATTCCAAATACCATGTCGATACATTAAGTATATTATTAAAGGTGGGTTAGCACAAAAGATTTCAATATTTTATTACACCTAAGGAATAACGTTCTTTGGTTTATTCATCATTTATAAGATGTTTTAGACATTGTACATATATACTTGAAGAAGTAATTTTTTCTTGTGTATATTGATCTTGACTTTTTATTTTTAAGCTTCATTAAAATCACTTTATTGGTAAATGATGTTATTATCATGCTTGGAACGTCATACTTAAGATTTGACGCTCATTCCCTATGTATCCCCTTATACTAAACTTATAATTTGGTTTGGATAATATATTGAGTAAACCGTAATACTCGGTCTACGGCGAAGTTGACGATTACACCCTATCCTTGATTAGGATTGAGAGTGACAAGAACGGTAATATCTGTAATCAAACAAAAACAAACAATAATTATTAGTAAAATCAACGCATGTATAAGAAATGTAACATTGAAAAAAGACAGCGTTTCTCCTCTTAAACTGCTTTGAAGATTTATGTCCATAAACTTGTATATTTGTGTTTGACAATCTTCAGTAGGATGCTCTCGCGCATGAGGAGACTAGCTGAATCCGATCAATAACTCTAACACTCACCCTAAATGCTAGCAGTGTACTACACCGTTTTACTTTTGTGATGCTCCATGTTGAAAGATATAGGTGACACATAGTTGCATCAAAAGTGTTATTGAAAGGGTACGTAGTTACAGCATTTTCTTTGCCGGAGTTTTTTTTTTATCAGCATGCCGGGACAATTTCACATTACGGCTAGTACAGCATAGGTTTCGATTATTTGACGGATGGTTGTCGATGTGTATGGCCTAATCATGCAAGTAGGAGAGGGCAGTGCGGATTATTTTATTTGGGGGATACGAAAAGACTAGCGGACAGAAATGGGTCAATTTTCGAATCGTAGAGGAATAACAATTATTATTTATTATACAATTATTTTTGTTCTTTGTATTGATAATCTGCTTCTTTTTTCTCTGTATATTTGAGCCCCGCTCAGTAAAAGTGTAAATAAAAACTTAATGAATAAATAACAGTTGCGCAGGTATTGCGTTTTTTCCTGCTAAATTTTATTTCCGACAGTGTATTTAGTAAAAGTGGAAAATGCCTCTGGATAAATCTGCAAAACACTTGCTAATATACATGATATTACCAAATCACGCTACTATGATACACCTACAAATATGTGAGATATATATCACAATGCCATTTGCGGATACAAACCATGCTAACAGCTGTTATATGTTGTTTGTTTTGGCAACGCAGAATCTGAAAGGTTCATTAGAATGCGATTACGGAAACATTTCAAATGAATAAAGACCCGGATTAAGATCTCCAGCAGCCAAATGTCTTGCTGACTTGAGAAAATGATGCAATGAGCAGTGCGGCTTTGAAAATTATAACTGATTAGTAGGTTGTAATCATTCTGAGCAGCGTAATAGTAGTATAGAATACAGTACTAAACAATCATTAGTGTCAGTTGCAGCAGTGTTTTTCGCCAACAGCGATTATGTTAAAGATCAGCTCGTCGAAATTTCTTTCAAAGAAACGCAACTAGCTCATGGTTTGAAGAAAAGGACTCAATCTCTACTGAGACGTTCAACCGGAATTTCGATGTTAGTCGTTGCCAGAATAGGTTTGGCGGTTGAACAGACACAACACATTACAAAAAAAGCGCCTGTCACACACTGCTGATCTGCCAGTCATCATCGAGGATCAAGCCATAACGCGTCGTTGTTTTAATTATGTCACGAAATGTCGAACTTTCCCTCGCCTGCTCATCTACTGTACACAAGTACCAACAACAGGCGGGAATGACACCGGTCCAGTAAGAAAAAAGTCTGAAATGTTATGATGCTAACGATGTCCTTCAGAGACTATATGTAGGAGAACTAGCATCATTTTATTATACTCGACAAAGCAACCAAACAGAGAGATGAAGCATTTCAGCGGAAAGAAAATCTCTTGTACGGGTTAAAGTTAATATATTATAAGAAATCTATTTCGAAAGCGAGCGCGACCAAGTATCAAATACTCCATATGTTTTAGGAGCAAACCCGATCATCGCTAGCCTGCAAAATTTAAGGACAAGGCTAGATATCTTCGATTGCTGACAAAAGTAAAAGTAAGTTTCGAGTAAGCATTTTTCCTTGCAGGTACCTATTATGTGATGAAAGTCAGTCACCTTTGGTGTAAAACCTTCGCTGATGACCAATTTAAATTACGTCACGTCGATACGTACCGAAGAATATGCTTTTAGATGAACAAATCTGAACCAAAGTAGTGGCAAAATCTTTCAAACCGAAGAATAAGTCCTATAGAGACTGCGTAGTAGAAAGATTACTATCATGGTTGGGAGTACAAGAAAAATGGACGATTTTGGGATGGTCAACTTGCTTAGGCTCTAAGGTGTTGCAGTGGACTCTATTCAATTAAAATAATAACACATTAAAGCCAGAACTAGATTACGGTATGGTGCCGCCTTATGTATGGTCATATGCTCCATTTGCTAACCATCGTATGATGAACAACAATGTGAAAGTAAAATAGGCTGGCCTATAAACCATAATATTAACAATTTCATAATAAGGACGTCCGGTCCCGTCAATTTTGACGGCTAATAACTGAAAAGGTTCCCCGTCCTTGTGCCCATTTCCTGTTTCCCACAGAAATCCTTACCTGGTTGAGGGGAAGACATAGGCAGGTAATACCTCAAAGAAGCCTAAGATGTTATATTTATTTATCATAGTGAACTTGGCACATTCTTCTTTGGTTGGATGACTGTATCACATATTGTCTTACAAAGCTGATCAGGTTATCTCAACTTTCCGTCTCCGCCAAATCTATCAAATAAGCCTAACTTGCATATTTGAATTTCACAGTTATTATTTGTGAGTATTCATTTCTTATCCATAGGACCATATGTGCCTGCCTTTTGTGTGTCCTGTCAGTTCCGTATATAAGTCAGACTTCCGTTTAGCAATAGTAATGAAACATCGTAGATTTTTTGATGTATGCACTTTGTGCAACCTGGTTTTTCTTTGTACATGCATCTCTCGAATCTATACAAAATACGAACTCACAACGTAGGTACCAAATCACCTAGCGGAGAAGCCACAGACAAAACCGCTCGGCTATATTCCAATCTCAAAAAGAATGGTTCAATGACAGAGCTAAGTTGTTACAATTCTGACAGCGACCTCTCCATACGCTGTAGAGTTCGTGAAACACTCACTCTCGTACGCTCACTATCATATATCGCACAAAAACTTTGTCGAAGCGAAGCAATGAATACGTAGCTTAAAGTTGGCGGAAGACAACCTCGTCTTGGCTTGCCCTACACTGGTTGATACCAGCCATGTTGATAGTACAGTGGCATTCATTTTGATCGACAAACTGTGGTCATCAATAAACCCTGCTATTTCACATTGAAGCAACTGAAGGCATGACATGATATATTATATTGAATGCTTTTGTGAAGAATGATTCTTTATGCTATGGACAGACGCATACTGTTTAGTTCCGGGAAAAGATTCGTTGTAACTGTAAGTGCATGTGCAGAGTCGGTTGTGCCAAGATGGGACGTATATAGAGATTTCCACTGGTGTGGCATGCCTAATATAGGGCCGTATAACCCCGTCCCTAACGTTTGAATTGTTTAGGCTTGCTGTCTGATATGGTCTTTGCAAATAGCTGATTAACTTCAAAACAGGACTTTTGTTGTTCTGCTTTTGGCAAATTTTTGCGAAACATTTTACTTCTGTTGGCATCCTTAACATTTTGTTGTAATATAATCTGCATCCTCGGAATCGTATTACTTTTATCAACTTGATGCATGGCTTTACAACCAATCTTAGCTACGTCGATGTTTTCATGTCAAAACAGTTCCATGTGGGACGGATTTTAATCTATTGTGTTTCTTTCCTCTTCTGTCTTATTTCCATATCAAAGACTTAACTTCTGTGAGAAGTCACATTGATGTAAACAGCGTCCGTGGACTAAAAAAAGGGAACCATTTAGAGATGACTTATGTGTCGATGTATGGACATACTGTTGACTTGTGAAATTTCCAACAGGCCCATTATTTTGTCCAGCTGATCATAAGACACCCGGAAGACTAATTTTAGCTCAGAACAGGGTAATTTTAGAAGGAGACTAAAGTGAATTTCAACACGAGTCAGGACGTGCCTTCTTAAGGCAAGGCGTCGGGTATTTCTTCTGCACGATTTGAAAGAACATGGCGATCACGATCGGCGGAGAGTGTTTGCACAAGGACGATGATAAGGGAATGCTTAAAGGCCGTTGTGGTTCAAGGCGCTTGGTAAGTTGAGGTCTTACGTCAATAGTTAACATTATGATTTTAGTTTAACTGTCTTTATTATGTAAAATGAATTCATTTCCTTCCTTCATTCATTCATCTCATCTACTGTATTGAATAACCAAGTTTTTTCGCAATGCCGAAAGCGCCCACTACATTCAGTGTCAAATTATAATATCTTGGATAACAGACCTCCTTTCTACCCTAAAGATTTTTTGAAAGGACACGTTGTGAAGGTTGTGTTTGTACATGGTGTTAGGCGTTAAGAAAGAAAATATCTCCTTTTTAATGGGACAAAGACAGTGAGAAATACTAGTACTCATAGGCTAAAACTAGTTGAATTTTAAAATCTAACATAACCCAGCCAAAATATTGGTATGTTTATGCTCTGAATAGACGCACAGAGGTTGTCGTAGGTAGACATCATAAATAACGTCAATATAATCTGAATGGAAGTATTCATTCCAACTTTTTCCAACACATAAATTGACCTGGTCAGGATTATAACACATCCACAAATACTACTGTACCCGGTGTTTATATACAAATGTTAGATCAGCCCACTGTTTTGGCATTGCTGGACAAGATGGTTGTTCTCAAAATTTATGATGACACTAAGGCCTAAGTACTACTCAGGTGTTAACGGTAGATATCCTGTTGCATATAAGTAAGTTATAAACTATAAAAAGCGGCTACACTACCACAAAGTTTCGTTTGAGACGCCATGGCAAGTTACTGCATTTAGTGAAATTGGGCTACATGTTTTAATGTCAGTAAAATTTCAGGAAAGCATCCGTACATTTTCGTAATCGTACGGCGAAATCGTGCAACCCGACGGCGATATCCGAAAGAACATGATCGGTTCATGGAAGCGTAAAATCTCTCTCTCTCTCTCTCTCTCTCTCTCTCTCTCTCTCTCTCTCTCTCTCTCAGTCTAGCCGTTTGGATGTTTTAATTTGTCGACATTTACTTCAGGTTCGCGGTCACGACTCAATGTTGATGTCCACATAAATACAGGCAAATGTAGTCGAGAGTATCAGCTCGTACAATCAGTGCAGTGCCGATCTAGAGATGCTTCAAGTCGGTTATTATATCAAATAAAGTAATTTCAGCAGTTTATGGCGCACTGATGATAGTTTTTGTTGGAAAATCTTTCGAGTGAATTTGATGACAGTAAAATCAGACTCACGCTGTCTCCTGCTGAACGTGCACAGAAATTGCGCATGCGTGGAGTGAAGGCGGTCGGCAGTAAGTCTCTCCCGAAATTACTGACAGCTAATCCGGCCATAACTCCACATCGCATTAATCAAATTATTTTTATTCACAGACTTGACCAAGTCTAAGAAAAGTGGTGACGCTTGCCATTGGTAACCGCAAGAAATGTGGGCGCCAGCTACTTCTGGCGTCACTATATTGTTATACTGCAGCGGGAAAAACTTATTGCTTGTGAACGGGTGAATTAATAGAGTGGAGTTAGGATTTTTCACAGCATCACTGCTCTCATTTTCATAAGAGCTAAACTTGATCGCCTTAACTTTTGCTAAAATGCTGTATGGGTCGTGGCTTGTAACGAGGGCTCACAATGCAATTTAATTTTGCTAACTTAGAACAAAGGGTAAATCCATTTCAAATAGTTAGCCTAACAATGACTTCACGTTTATTCAGAAATGTTGTCAGCCAAAAGGTATGGGTTACTAATATAACGTAAGAGCCAACGTGTGATTTTTAGTGCCTTTGGTTTGACAGCTGCAGGGTTTATGTAAACTTATAGATTTGATAGACATGGCCAATTGTCTCCCTAGGCTGGCCACGTCCAGATCTGTGTGGGAAAATACTGTCATATTGACATTGAAGTACAGTTGTCTTCATCCACTGTGAATTGGCAAACAGACACGTTTCGAACAAATAACGATGAGAAAAAGGAGTAAAAACGTATGGCATTGGGCCAGATCAATGTCAAATACCATAAAATCTACCAAATCCAATCAAATGGCCATCATCAAGAAACGCACTAGCAGCAAAGGATTCGTAGTGATCCCCTACACCGAAGGTAACAGTGAAAGAATCTGGAATTCACTAAAAAAGAATATATATATATATATATATATATATATATATATATATATATATATAGTAGCTTAAGGAACATTGCTAGAGGGCGTTGACTACGACGCATATCGGTCACTTCGTCTCCAGGTTTTTCAACGGATTTTACACTTTGGAGAGATTCTTTGAGCTGCTTCGTCGCTGTAAAATTACCCTAAAGTAATTCTGCACCCACTGGTTGTAAGATTTTTGAAATGGGTATATCTACTGAGGTGTGGCGAGCGAGAATTGGATTATACTGCAACGGATCGTGTGTAATGGGCAACGGCCATGATGGTGTCAAGATCAGCGGCAATGGCATCTGCGCTGCACTGCGGTTAGTCTTGCTCAGTATGCTACTGAGATCGGGAGACGTAGAAAGTAACCCCGGGCCAAATCAAAGTAGCCAACAAACTACCGACAGGAGGAAAACAAGACAAACCACACTATTGGGTACGTATGCCACAGCAGAAAATGACCAATGTGAACTATCCGACATCATGCGCGAGTTACGTAATGTAAAAGTTGACCTCGGCAGGAAGATGGACAAGTTGTCGTCAGACTTACACAAAAAGATAGATGACTTATCGCATGATATTAATGATGTACAACGGGAACTAGATGAAGCCCGTGAAGAAACTGCACGCTAAGCCGAAGAAAATAAAGCCTTAAGTGATCAGGTCTGTGAATTGACAAGAGAACTAGACAGTATGAACGGACAGATGAAAAGGGACAATTTAATTTTCAAAGGATTAGATCAAGACGAGAATGAATCTTGGGATCAGACAGAGTCAAAGGTAAAATCGTTCATCACGGAAAAGCTCGGCATCGACGGGGAGATTATAGAATTCGACAGAGTTCATCGATTGACAAATGCACGGACAAGACCACAACCAATCATTGCCAAGTTTTCCAGATACCAGCAACGCAAACAGGTGTTTGAGGCTGCCAAGAACTTGAAAGGTACAGATTTCCAAATATCAGAAGATTTTACCCGTAGAGTAAGAGACACACGACATAAGCTTTGCCGTCATCTTGCAGCCGCTAGAAACGAGGGAAAGAGAGCTTTTTTGTCGTTTGACAAACTGAAGATTGACGGTACTACGTACGTGTACGACACTTCAAGCGACGATATTCGCCTCTTATCAAGAAGAGACTTCAGTCATAGCTAGGATAAAGGCCAAGGCCACGGTAATAACACAAATACGGACAGAACGTCTAATTTAATACACACCCAGAATTTATCTGACAATAATGTGAATTTTCGACAATTACACTGTATTTCTTTGAACATTCATGGTCCGGCGTCTAAAATACTGGATCTTGACTTCATCTCGTATTTGCGAGAATTTGATATTATTTGTTTATCTGAAACGTGGGTTAAGAATGAGTCACTGTATAGTATTGATGGGTTCAGATCATTTCAAAAAGCTGGTTGTAAAAGATCAAAGTATGGAAGACATCCAGGGGGGATAAATGTGTTTTATAAAGACTCACTCACCTTGACCGTCAATGACATGCTTAGCAGCTCTGACAATATTGTTTGGCTTTCTTTTTACAACAATAATGATAAATTTCCTGTCATTATTTTTGCAGTAGTTTACAATCCCCCTGATGATAGCGACAGGGTCGATTCTGATTGTACACTTGATATAGTAATAAAAGAGTTAGGTTCTTTCATTGGATAGTTTCCTGAGTCCCAATTTTATGTCTGCGGGGACTTTAATGCCCGCACTGCGGAGGAGCCTGATTATGCAAATGAGGATGTTGCCACCTTTGTGTTCCCTGCAGATGTCGTCTCGGATCGTTCTGCTAGTCCTAAACGTAGTTCAAGAGATGGCATTTTAAATTCTGCTGGTAGGAAGTTCCTAGAATTCTGTAAAACTACAGAACTACGAATAGTCAATGGGAGACTTTTCAAAGAAATTGGTAGTGGTAGCTTTACATATGTTAGTGATACTGGTTGTAGTGTTATTGATTACCTCTTAACTCATGCATGTAACTTTTCAAATATCAACCAGTTTTATATCGACACAAGGGTTAAATCTGATCATCAACCAATTGTATTTGACATCATTCTAGATGCTCGAAGTGAATGCCTTACTGATACTTTACCTATTACTTTTGATAACAACCCTGACACTGGGAACGCAATACTCTCATATGATAGATTTATATGGGATAGCAATAAACAAGAGAATTTTTTACAATACTGGAACTCTATTGATGCTAGAAACCAGATCGGCGAATTTTATGCCTTTATTGACAGTGTGTCTATTGAGCAAGCTGCTGAATGCCTCATTGATTGATCAAATCTGCAGCAAGTGGAATGAAACGTAGTTTTAATTGCAATCGGCAGCAACGCACGGGATGTTCTGAAAATTCATGGTATGATCGAGATTGTAAGAAATTTAAACGTATAGTCAATTCGAAATTGAATGATTTTAGAAATAATATATCCATGTACAGCCTTGACTTGTTAAAAAAATGCAAACGAGACTACAGGGAGCTGGTTAACCAAAAGAAAAAAGATTTTAACAGTAGTAATTTGGAAAAGTTGGAAATTGCAGCTGGAAGAGTAGATTCAAAAGAATTTTGGTCACTTATTAAAGGTAAATCAGCCCCTCCATCTCGCAGCATATCGAACAATGAGTGGTTTAATTATTCTTCAACTTTACTGAACACTCCAGGTTTTGAAAACGATGACTTTACTCAATTTTATGATGAGATTAAGAGCTTTGTCGACAACGTTGAAAATAGTAAAGAAAGTACGGATGTTGACCTAGAATTTTTGAACTCTCCTATTGTAATTGAGGAAGTGGAATGTTGTGTCAACAAACTCAAGTGTGGTAAAGCTCCAGGTATTGATGGTGTGTCACCTGATATTTTTAAAGTATGTCCATATCCTGTCAAAGAGATGATGTGCAAATTGTTCAATGCTGTCCTTGAGTCTGGAAATTTTCCAACTGCTTGGGCACAAGGTGTCATTGCACCAATTCATAAAAAAGGTGATAAGAATTGTGCCGGTAATATTACAGGGGGATAACTTTGCTTCCTATAATGGGTAAAGTCTTTTGTAGCATTTTAGACAATCGACTTCGTGTGTGGCTTGAAAAGAACTATCTAATTGTAGATGAACAGGGGGGTTTAGAAAGAATTACTGTACATCAGATAATATCTTCATTTTACACACTATTATTTCAAAATACTTGGCTCATAAAAAGAGTAGATTATACATAGCATTTGTTGACTTTGAAAAAGCGTTTGATCGTATTGATCATTATTTTTTATTTTATAAATTGCTTAAATGGGGGTTGTCATGTAAAATTTTCAGAGTTATCTTATCAATGTATAGAAATGTACAGTCGTGTGTCCGGACATCACAAGGTATGACTGATTTCTTCGATTGTAATTTTGGTGTCCAGCAGGGCTCAGTACTGTCCCCTCTTTTATTTACAAATTTTGTCAATGATATTGGAACCACCTTAGCCAACACTTACTGTTATTCTGGTGTCGAAATTGGTCTGTTGAAAATAATGTATTTATTGTTCGCTGACGATCTCACACTTGTTAGTTCTTCAAGAATAGGACTACAGCGTTTGTTTGACCAACTGTATGAATATTGCTGCAAATGGAAACTCACATTTAATGTCGGCAAAACTAGAATAATTGTCTTTAGGAGAGGTGGGGGTCTAAAAAGATACGAGAAGTGGTTTTACAATGGCCAGCAGGTGGCAGTAACCTCTTTCTATGGCTATCTTGGTGTTGTTCTTTCTTGGACTGGTCATTGGTATCAAGCACAAAAAGCGTTAAGTGACCAGGCTAAAAGAGCCTTATTCAGTCTCACTACCTGCCTTTGTAAATTTGGTACATTACATGTTTCAACTGCTCTCAAAATATTTGATTGCGAAATACTGCCAATTCTACTCTACGGTGCTGAGATCTGGGGATTTCATCCAGCGCCAGATATTGAAAAAATTCACAACAAAATGTTGCATCATATTTTAAACCTGTACAACAACACTTCGATTATTGCTATGAGGGGCGAGCTAGGCAGACCATCTTTGAAGATTCATATGTATTGTAAAATTATTAAATATTGGTTAAAAATATTGAAAATGGACAAAAACAGAATGGTATATAAATGTTACGAGTTCCAAAAATGTAAAATAGATGTACAATGTTATGATTTTTGGGCAAAAAGTGTAAGAGCTTTACTTCAAAGTTATGGTTTCGGAGAAGTTTGGGAACACAAAGGTGTAGGCGACGAGACTGTATTTTTAAGATTGTTTAAGCAAAGATGTATAGACATTGATATCCAACTTTGGATGAGCGACTTAAATAACTCTGAGAGGCTAAATACTTATCGTGCATTTAAGAAAGAGCTCACTTTGGAACCACATTTGACATGTATAGAGAAACCTGCTTTCAGACTTGCCCTTTGTAAATTTAGAACATCTTCCCATTTACTAAAAATAGAAACGGGCAGGTGGAATAATATTCCCAGACCCGACAGAGTTTGTATCTTTTGTAATCTTAGTATCGTTGAAGACGAATTTCACTTCTTACTTTAAGGAAGTTGAGCAGATACATTTTTTTCGCGACAAAACACAGGGAAGAGATTGCTAGAGTTGCCCACTTGGCAAATTTTTAAGATTTCTTGTATATGTATGTGTATGTGTTCTTTTGAATCAGTAATTTTGTTAACTAGCGATCTGTATTGTTTTCTATTGAAGTTTGTACATCTTGGCCGGAG
>LD347822.1:0-10259 GCA_001465055.1 Ptychodera flava | reverse complement strand
TATGCACAAAAGTAGATGAAGCAGTTCATCTACTGCCCAATTAAAATAAAGTCTACTGTAGATCTAATGTGGACTAGATGTAGATCTCAATTTTCCGTAAGGGCTAGAACACATTTGTTATTGTACTCTACAATATCTGATACATGCAATATTTATTTTAAAATGTGAGCAAAATCCGAAATATTTATAATGGTGTATTTCCCCTATTATCACTTAACATCGAATTCTGTTTAAGTTTGAACTTGATTCAATTCGGATACTGCCACTTGACGTAGCCGGCCCTGCGTACGATGCTGTGTGTTCCTGGCGTTACACGGATTGGAGGCGTATAGCACCGGGAACACACACCATCGTACGCAGGGCTACCACTTGATGCAGCTGAACACTTGGATGAAACTGTGGACAATTGAAGGCTGTATTGTTTTTCACCAATAGAATTCCTTCGCGGGCTGTTCTAAAAGTCGCCATGCATAAGATCATTATATTCTTGATACGTAAAGTAAAGTAAGCCTTTATTGAAATCATATCCCAGTTGGGATCTTGATCATAAAGTACAATAAAGGTTTTGCAAAAAGCAACAATGAAAGAGTATATATATATATATATATATATATATATATACAAGGTCAACATATTACAGGTTCATAAATAGTGTACTTTGTTTTTTAGCTCCCATAGCCATATGTATATATGGCAATGGAAGCTATTCTTATAGGCTAGGGAACTGTCTGTATGTCTGTATGTCAACATCAAAAACACCAAAACCGCTGCACATTTCATCTTGATATTTGGTGTGTACACGGATGATGGGCTGTAGATGAGATTTTGTTCAAATGAAGTTGTCATTGCCAAAAGTGTGCAAATTAAGTGAAAAATGTAAAAACAGTCAAAATTGAAAAACTCAATAACCACTGGGCAGATTACATGAAAAATTGGAATGTAAGTACTTTGGGCTGACCTGAAATGATTGTGCACATCTTGGGTCAGTATCTTAGACTTGCTATTTTTCATGAATTTTTTTGTAATTTTCTTCCATTTTGGGTCAAAAAATCTTCTTCTCTGAAACCACAAGTCTGATTGATTTGAAACTTGGTATGGAAGTGCATAGGAGTGACCTTTCCCAAATTTGGGCAAATCGTGGTGAAATTTGCATATTTTTAGTTTACACGACCAAAGACTCCCATGTATAAGGCAGATCTCCATAGACTCCCATGTATAAGGCCAAGAAAAATAAAAATTTAGTTTCTCATCGTATTCATATTGCAAAAAGGATGCAGTGACACAATTTTTAGTCCCCACGGATGAAGTCCAGTGGGCTTATAGATTGGGTCATGTCCGTCTGTTCGTCCATCCTTTCACGTAGAGATCTCGGATATTTTGACAAAATGTCACATGACCTCGGTGACCTCTAATATACATATTTGTCCATAACTCAGTAACCACAAGTGCTACACCCTTCATATATGGTATGATGGGACACCTTATGACGCTACATATTGTACCTCATTAATTATGTGCATATCAAATTTTGAGCGAGCCAATAGAGCTAGAGGTCTGATTTTTTGCTCACGTGTTCACACACGTGAGCATATGGTTTAGCCATGTCTGTGTGTGTGTGTCTGTGTGTCTGTGTGTGTGTCCGTGTGTCTGTATCCCATTATCTCAGAAAGGGCTGAACGTATTTCAGTCAAATTTGGTAGACATCTTTAGAATTCAAATGGCTAGAACTGAAAAGGTTTTGGTGGGCGTGGCTTGCATATTAATGAAGTTATCAGAGTTTTAATTTTTCTGATACATGGTAGTCTATGGGAAGCATGATGACCATGGTTCTGGGTATCTGTGGTTTGAGGGCGCTATCCCCTCGTTACACTCTGGCTAGAGTAAAGCCGTAGTACTCATCGTCAGAAATATCGTCGAAGGCCGCCTATTGCTGGCAATCCGAAGCAAGGTAACGGCACTAAGCTGCTTCATAAACTTTAGTGCATCTAGAGGACCGTCACAGGAAAAAGTCAGGTAAGTGTTTCACTCTTTTGTATGGTCACAAGTCGCGATGATACGTGTTACTGTTAGTGTTAGTGGAAAAACAAGGTGGCCGATGTGGCTAAGGTGTACGGTATGCGTATCCTTATGACGTCGGAAGATTTTGCATCAAAAGATTAGACTTTGTATTTGTGAAAATAGACAAGATTTCATCTAGCTAAAGGTAAATTTGTTCATTATGGAAGTGATCAACAATTTTGAATCTCGCGAACGGTGTCCTTGATGAGTCATAAATATGAACAAGTGGTGAGGACACATGTTAGTTGAAAAACAAGATGGCCGATGTGGCCAAGGTGTACTAGTATGCGTATCCGTGCGACGTCAGAAGTTTATTGCGTCAAAAGGTTAGACTTTGAATTTGTGAAAATAGACATGATTTCATCGAGATAAAGATAAATTTGTTCATTATGGTAGTGATCAAAAATTTTGAATCTCGAGAACGATGTGCTTGAGGAGTCGTAAATATGGAAAAAAAAAATCAAATTCGTTCAATAAAAAATACGCATCTCCAATAGAAATAAGGCTGACTATGGTCATTCAAGACACAGTACACATTTTTTCAAGGAACCAAACATTGTATAGAGGGGGAAGTGTAGTTGTTGTATATTTTAGGGTTGTTTTTCAAAATATTGAAATTGAGCAGATAAATCATAAACGTTTACCTGGAAAATGCCTAGGGTAGGTCCGTTTATTTGCATATTTTATGGTATATGTCTTCCTATTTTTTGTCAAAGAATTTTAGAATTCGATAGACTGATATATTATACAGTTCATGATGGGCTACATACATGACTCAAATTTGTTGCAGTTATTTAAAAAGTCCTGATCAAATGGGAGCAGTACTTTGGCAGTATTTTTGATAGGGTGACATTTTGTTGGCATGAACTTTCTACTTGGTATTTTTTGAACTTTAAATTTAGGGATGGACCATTAGACTTTGAGAGGGGGGTGGTCACGACTGGATTCTGAAATTTTTTTTTACATCTGATAATTTTAAATTTTATTTTTTTTCAAATGAAAATAGACTTGCAAATTTTTTTTTTCTGAATTTTTGCAGAATTTTTTATTATCAGTTACGTTCTGAATATTTTTTTTTATATTTTGGAGAGAAGTCTGAAAATTTTTCTTTTCAAATTTTCTGCTCTGAAAATTTTTTTTCCCGGTTCTGACCACCCCCCCCCTTCCCAAAGTCTAATGGTCCGTCCCTTAGCCCATGCTGCCACTCAAATCATATATTGATTTTATTTCTTATACAGATTACATCTACAAGCCGAAGTCCTGCACCACTACTGCTCAAGTTGATTTTGCTGTAATAAGACTTGTATTTGGCCGCTAGAAGGCTCATATTTGCACATTTGGCCGCTGGAAGGCTCATATTTGCATATTTGGCTGTTGGAAGGCTCACATTTGGCCGTTGGAAGGCTCATATTTGGCCGCTAGAAGGCTCATATTTGCACATTTGGCAGTGTTCGAAATAACACCTGTCTGGCAGTCCGAGACTGGATGTTTTTCTGCCGGACTGGTAAAATAAAAAAGTTACCAGTCCGGCGGACAGGTTGACTTTAGCGTGGGGAGTCTTCTTTAAAACTATGTCTGCTATTTTTTCTCCGGGCTCCCATTCAAATTTTATGGCAAGACAGTTTTCTTTCCCATAAATTCATCCTACTCAACAGCGCATAACAAAATACTTAGGCACATAAAAGTAATCGCAGTATCAGGACTGGTAAGTTTTTGGCAGGACAGGCAATTTTTTGAAGTTACCAGTCCTGGTGACTGGTTGATATTTTCAACGAATTTCGAACACTGCATTTGGCCGTTGGAAGGCTCACAGAACGCTCAGAAATTTGGCCGTTAGAAGGCATTCAAAGTTAACAGATTGTTGAACTTTCATGAGACTGAATTCTTGGCAGAAATGTGACGAAAAAGCCAAAAATTGTTACTGTCAAAAGTAGAAAAAATGCCTTGGCCACCCAACTATAAACAAAATCAGTTCCAACACTTTTATCTAATGTTCTTGTCATTCTGTCAACCAATCACAGTAATGCACGTGAGCATATTCAGTTCATATCTGGTTGGTATATAGGGATAACTTAGCAATACAATTTTTCTGACAAAATGTCACGCGACCTTGGTGACCTTTGACCTCAAATATACATATTTGTCCATAACTCAGTAACCACAAGTGCTACACCCTTCATGTATGGTATGATGGGACACCTTATGACGCCACATATTGTACCTCATTAATTATGTGCATATCTAATTTTGAGCGAGCAAATAGAGCTGGAGGTCTGATGTTTGGTATATAGGGATAACTTAGCAATACAATTGTTTTGACAAAATGTCACATGACCTCGGTGACCTTTGACCTCAAATATACATATTTGTCCATAACTCAGTAACCACAAGTGCTACACCCTTCATATTTGGTATGATGGGACACTTTATGACGCCACATATTGTACCTCATTAATTATGCACATATCTAATTGTGAGTGAGCTAATAGAGCTAGAGGTCTGATTTTTGGTATATAGGGATAACTTAGCAATACAATTTTTTGACTAAATGTCACATGACCTCGGTGACCTTTGATCTCAAATATACATATTTGTCCATAACTCAGTAACCACAAGTGCTACACCCTTCATATTTGGTATGATAGGACACCTTATGATGCCACATACTGTACCTCACTAATTATGTACATATCTAATTCTGAGCAAGCCAATAGAGCTGGATGTCTGATTTTTGGTATATAGGGATAACTATAGGAGAGAAATTTTTGACCAAATGTCATGTGACCTCGATGACCTTTTAACTAAAATATATGTTTATGTCAATAAATAAGTAACCACTGGTGCTATGTCCTTTGTATTTAGTAGGATCAGAGACCTTATGACAACACACGCTTTACCTCATTAATTATGCACACATCTAATTCTGGGCAAGCAAATAGAGCTAGAGGTCTGATTTTTTGGCATATAGGGATTAATTAGCAATATAATTTTTTTTTCAAAATGACATGTGACCTCGATGACCTTTGACCTTGATTATACATATATATACATAACTCAGTAACCATTAAGTTCTATACCCTCCAATTTTGATAGGATATATGACCTTGAGATGTCACATCTTGTACCTCATTTTTTATGCGCATATGTATTTCTTGGCTGGCCAATACTGCTAGTGGTCTGATCATTTTTCCCGATTTAGAACCATAACTTAGACATGCCTCATGTGTTTCAAATTGGGAACAACGACATAGACCTATGTGCCCATAGATCTCAACATATACACTCCAGTGATACTTCTTAATGACCACATTTCCCTGCCCCATCAAGACTAATACTCCTATTACAAGTGGGGACTATGTCATTGTCAATGACTTGTTGAGTTAATGGTTGTATCACAGTATTCGATATTTCTAATTCTGTATTTTTTCCATTTTATATTCTGAATAAATACATTAAACATATTTCACTGTCTCCAGTACATTGCATTTAAGTATTTTCACTTCATGCACTTTCCCTTTCACACATGTTCAAATATCTGTCCAGAGAACGTTAACAAACACTAAATAGTCCAGGATGGGAGCTACTGTGTCATTGACGTTATTTTTTCATTTGTCTTGTCTGATTTTAAAACATATATGTATGTATTTTCCCAATTCACAGAGTGATGCTTTATCTGTCCTTGAAAAGATGCTTATAAGGTCTTGTGTGCCTCTGAATGCGTTTTTACAAATGTTTAGTTTACTGAAAAAATCATGTCTAATGTCTGTGCAATGAAAAAGAAAATGTATCTCATCTTCTACCTTGTTTGTTTTGGCAAATTGGGCATGCTCTGTCTATGACATCAAGGTTTCTATATCTACCTGTTTCTATGTCAGTGTTCTCCCTAGGCCCTTTAAGCATCACGTCTCCATGACGCTTGCCTTGATCGCCGTGACGCTTGCTACAATGCCGTGACGCTTCAGATTTTTCCCGACACCCTTGATTGACAGCCCCACATGACAGCTCAGTGTATTCATTGGCATTGGACATCTGCCAAAACTAGCCTTATCAATATTGTTTTTAATCCTGAATACACGTGTCGATTGACGAGTTTACATTAATCAATTGACACGTACATAGGTGTTGAAAAACACCGGCCGAGCGGCACATCGGTGTGGCCACGACTTTGATCATGTGGTTCAAGCGCCGTGTCAATGGCCATTTATCAAGTTACGTGGGGGGATTACAGTGACGTCGACGCCGTGAAAATGCTGGTGGTCAAAGCTATCGGTCAAAATTGCGACCCTCAAAAAAGGTTTATAAGGCGTCTATACCTGATGACGGTTAGTCTACATGAAATCTCCATGGCAGTATTACGAATGCGCATTTGTATTTTAATTATTTTTCTGTTCTTGTTGTTGAGACAAACGGTGAAAGTATCAGAGCAGGAGAACGGTAGAGTTCATGGGCTGCACACGTTACGTGTGCGTCATATTACGCTACGCTAACTTGACCTAGTTTCTCGATGTTGGGGTCACTGTCATTTTACAAGTTTTTTGGCTAATCGTGCAATCGTTCTTTTGCGTTCTTGTCGTCTTTTTTTTATTTCGCGCAGTTTTTAAAAATATGAGTTTGGATTAACTTTTTGGTCGCGAAATGTTGTCTACAGTGCCATGTGACGTAAACAGGTCAGGTGATTTCCAAGATGGCGGTCGAGTGTGGGCTTTGAGCGGTTCGCGCTGTTTTCAAGTTCAGGTCTCGTTTCAGGTTCGGTAAGGAAGCAAGTTACTGAAACGACAGGGGTTTCATAAATTTTGGTGACGATTATTTGTGTAAATACGTCTGAATTTTCTGTTATGGTAAACCGTAACAGTCCCTCTATTCATTGGGACCGTGACCGTAATGTGCTAAAAAACTCGCTGGGGTACTCAGCCCTGATTGTGTGGCTTCGTTGCTCTGTATAATTTCGTAAACAAGTGACGCAATGTTTCATCGCAAATGTTTCTCCATGCAATGAGAGTACGAGTTGAATTTTTACAACTGAAGTTGGACTGCTGAAGAAAGCAAGATGTGACAGTTCAGTTTTCATGTATGAATTTATTGCAGTTCATGGTGCCACCTGTAAATTTAATTGTTTATTCCCCTGATATGTATGTTCATGCAGCAATGTGTAAGTAAATAAAAGGCATATTAAATGACTACAATTTGCTGTGACTGTTTTCTGTATGTATATGTATTTAAATATATGTTAATGTATGCAAATTAATTATGTAAATTTTATGCAAATTTCCGACATGCTTGCCCTTGATCCTAGGGAGAACACTGTATGTGTAGTATAAATATGTGTGCACTAATGCGTAACTTGCGTATACAAAGCTAAGACGTCGGAATTTCCCAAAATAGAAGTAGGCTGTCATGCATGTAAGGAAATGTCGAGTGTCCCCGATGTCCCCCATGGCGCAACGGCCATAAAATGCTGGCCTTTGTGTCCACCAATTGTTCATCAACAGTGTTGTTTACGTGGGATGAAAAAATCGGCCAATAAAGACACTGTACGATGAATTTGAATATAGCTGAATGAAATCATGGAGGAGTAGAGAAGGAGTCACAACTGAGATAATTACGTTTATTACTATTGTGCACCATTGGTTTAATCCCTTTATGTCCATTGTTTAACACCCCTTTCCCGCCATCTGCGTTGCCGACGCTACCTTCGCAACCGAACCGAGTGAAATTAACCTGAGTTTGCTAATGCGACTCAGTTTCTGTCAAGTGTCATAACACATGCGCAAAGACTGTATTTCGTAGCTTGGGTCAAGTGCGTCATGATAGTGTAAGAACCGACACATTCCGTCCACGAAAAGTGAAGTTACACGGAATTTAAGTTTTTCATTCTCAAAATCTTGGTAATTTTAACGCCGTTTTTATATACTTTACATTCGATCGCAGGAACCTTTCCTTGTTAGAATGAAAGTGCTGATCACGAACTTTTCAATCATGTACTGAGTATGGTGCAGCGGACTGCAGCACTGCCGTGAGCGTGTGTTAAACTTGCAGCGTTTCCCGGGTGTTTATGACGCGACGCCATAGGGGACGCTTCGACGCTTTGTTTCAATGCATCTTACGTGTTGTTTTTATATCGCGACCATTCATTAAAGTCATGGACGTAGCAGTTAAAAGCTATGCTTTCTTGCTTAACCTTATCATTAATGCCAGTACAACATGATAAAACACGGCAAGAACCAAGAACTGGATTTGGAAAAAGTTGGCGTGTTAACAATGCTGCTCTACGATGTATGGCATTTTTTTGTAATCGCAAGCTATCATCAACTCAGTCTCCGCGCCTTTGAAGATACAAAAGCTCCCTTCCTCAATTATCTGTTCCTTGACCTCTTTAACATCGTGTACATCAAAATCAGTGGAACGACTCGAACTTCCCGACGCGACGTTTGGACACGTGACGCCATGTTTGAAGATCTGTCAACTGCCGAGGGACGGCCAAAACACCCGAACGACCCCGAACGAACTTAATCTTGTTTCCTAAATCCGAGAAAACGCGTTCGCAAGTCCCGTTGGTGCTAATGAAGTAGTTTGTAAGGCAAACAGCGGCAAAACACATGGTCCCTTTGATCTCCGCCTAGTTGTGACTCCTTCTCTACTACCTCCATGATGAAATCATGGATATTCTGACAGAAACAACATGGCGGAAACCCTGAGAGGACCGCTGAAAGTAGTGCATAAAATCTACCGGAAATTCGAACTTTCCACCCTCGCTGGTTGCCATGACGTTAACTGAAAGTCCAAACTGCTTCTGCTTCCAAGCTTGACCCGAATATGACTCTCCTTCGCCTTAACACAAGAGCCAAAAGCACCCGGTGCGGGACGCGGGCCCTGAGGAAAATCCATTTTCGAGTTCAACAGGTCACTTGTGCAAATATGAATCTGCGCATGCGCAGTGCTCCAAAATACATCTCTAAATTAAGAGAGAACACAAATTCCTGCCCCATCAAGACTAATACTCCTTATTTCAAGTGGGGACTATGTCGTTGTCATACATTTAGTACATGTCATACATTGAGTACATGAAAGGTCTGTACGAAATGCATTTTTTACATGTAATAGATTTTTTACATTTATAACATGAAAGGTCTGCACGAAATACATTCTAAGGTCGGGTCGGGTCTCGCTGTGCTTGCAGGAAATACATTCTTTACATTTAATAAATTCTTTACATTTAATATGTTCTTTACATGAAAAGTTTGCACGAATTACATGTTCTTAAAATAAATGCTTTTTATTCATAACATGTGCCGCACAAACTATCAGAACTTGGTTGGGAGGGATGGTCCGGCCTTATTGTGAGTTTAGGTGGGCCTTGCCTGAAATACATTCTGTACAATTAATACAGTTTGTCGTCTGCACGTAAGACACGTTACAGGGGCCGTGGTTTAAAGGTATGGCAATCGATCCCAGGGCCTAGGAGTGGCACATGTAAAACACTGTGTACATGGGCGTATTAAGCTCTGAGTGTATCTATTTATACAGGAAATCTTAATCCTAACAGCTATGTGTGTACGCTAATAGAGCCAGTTAAAATAACGGACATACAAAACAAAAACACGAGGTGAAAACAGTTGGTGGTTTGAACACGATGAACTGTACCGATGTCTGTAACTCCATACTCGAAAACAATCGTAGCTAGGCCTACAGACGTACTTTGAACATCGCTCGTACCAACGAATAGTTGAATACCTGTAGGCTGTAGAATGTATAACTATAACAGCCACTCATGTAGTTTGTGCCCAGTGAAGATGTTTCAGATCAAAACCTTTGACGGAAAATGGACAGACGCTTCCCGGTGTAGTTGTCTTCCTCTATTGACTGACTATTGACGCGGGGTTCAATCGTTTGTATTGTATTGTATTGACGACCGCCGTTTTCAGTCACGTGCGCTCTTGGCAGTCTGTAGCCCTGCGTACAGGTCTGTGTGTCCCCGGCAAGGCCGCCACCGCTAAATCGCTTCGATTTCCGGCTCTATCTATCCATCCCGTACTCGATCTGCCCGCCAATGCAAACTAAATACTCACAAGATGTGCAACAGGATTACTAAAAAAACACACGATCCTTGTATTCTGGGTTTTTTTCTGGCCGTGCACTCACACAAAACATTCAGAACTACACTCCCATATACCTAGGGGACGATTCAGAATTTACTTCCAGGG
>LD347820.1:42789-66425 GCA_001465055.1 Ptychodera flava | reverse complement strand
TTACTCCAAGCCTCACAGCTCTTTTTAATTATGGAGTTACATCCAGCTCCTTTCCACAACAATGGAAATCTGCCAAAGTTACACCATTATTCAAAAAAGGTGCAATCAATAATGTCTCAAATTTCAGACCGATTGCAGTCTTACCTGTTCTACTTAAGTTATTGGAAAGACATATACACACCCATTTTTATAACTTTCTGTCTTGTCATAACTGATTGTCAAACAATCAATCTGGTTTTCGTAAGCTTCATTCCGTCAAACACAGCTCTTACTTACCTTACAAACGTATGATATCAAGATATTAACAAGGGCAAACTAATTGGGCTTTTGTTGATAGACTTCAGGAAAGTGTTTGATCTGGTAAATCACAATATATTGCTGCAAAAATGTACGCTTTGTGGGTGTTCGACAAAACTATTCTTTTCCTTTCACCATATTTAAATAATAGATATCCTAGAACTTGAAACCAAGCTCAATGGTGACATGAAATCCATTTTGAGCTGGTGTTGTAATAATATCATGTGTATAAATACAGAAAGGCCAGGTGATGGTTATTGGAACATCACAGAAAAATCTAGAACAGACAAACGTGTAATAGTTGTTTGTGATGACGAGCGGCTTGAATGTGTAAAGGAAGAAAAGCTTTTAGGTCTGTCGATTGATGATACTATGACCTGGGATAAACATGTAGTAAAGTATGTAGTAAGGTTGCTCTTAAGCTGTTGCAGTTAAAACGTATACGCCCATCAAAAGCACTATTGACTTTTTACAATTGTTTCATTTACCTCATTTAGATTAATGTTCGAACAAATTGAGTCATTGTTCAACGACTAATTCATCTCGTATAGACAGAAAAACAGATATCTGTTGCTAGAATGATTTTAGATCAAGATTTTAATTCTTCAAGTCATGTTTTATTTAAAATCCCTAAGGTGGTCGCCACTTTGTGAAAGAGTTTTATACATCGAATCAGTTTTGATTTACAAAGTTATGAATAATTTCGCTCCTTATTATCTTGGTTTTAGAGGTGTTAAGCAGATCCACAAACGTAACACAAGATTTGCAAATGGAGCAGATTTGTACATTTCAGGGCATAAAACCCATTTAAACGAAGTTTTATATACAATAGGGATAAAAATAAGGAGGTCTTATCTTGGTCTGGCCGAGTCTAACTTCTCGGAAATATTCCGCCGTTTAATACTTATTAACACTCTTTGCGGTATTTCTGACTGTTACCGAGTATGCTAGTCCTTCTGCAACTCTGTAGAGAAACTATTGGAATAATCCAACTTGGATCATGTCACGAAGGCAAGGCAAGACCAATTTCTTGGTGGCCGAGTGGTTTTATGGATCTTGCTGATCTGGTACATTTTATATATTTTTCATGATGATAGTAAAATCATAGCAGATGACCGGGATATCTTGCTATTTGCCCTACTATATCCGTTGATCACATAGTTGTGTAGTAAAGACATCGTTTAAAGTTATCGGTATAACAAAAAATAAAATCCATTTATAGTTGGTTGATTTGATCAGATATGACCATGCGTGATAGGCTGAATACCGAGATTTCACACAGGAATGGAAAAAGTATGTCAAACTCGCCGATGTCAAGATGTGATCATGAACATCCTCTGTCTTCTGATGATTCAGTATTCCGCATATGGGTCGTGTACTTGTACAATTTTATGTTTAATTTATTCATTATTTCTGCTCAACCGTTTCTCCTCAACCATATCTGAAAAGTTTCAAATATGTACCTGTTCCGTCGACTCAGTTCTTTTCATTTAAATATTCCAGCTCTATGCTGAAAATAACTCGGCTCGGTAAAAATACAAATAACATTTCATATTGTCAAAATAGCGGTTTATGTCAACGCTTTATATGGAATGGAAGACTTTGATATAGATATTGTGTGTATGATAAACATTGACCTTAAATGAATGTATATTTATCTCTTCCGCTATGTTTATACTGTTTTTTTCCCGTTTTTAGGGAAACAGATCGCTAACATTTGCAATTATCACCCTCACCTAATAACTAGATAGTTGACAAGCTAAGGGCGGGTTTTCTTTTTACTTTTGTGCTAATATATTCAAAGATCAAATAATTCGCCCAGGATTGTAATGCTATTAAATGAGGATCAGGCTCAGCGTTGAGCGCCTCTTCCTCATTTATCATTTCAACCCATATATGACAGGATGAGTGATGATGATGTAGATATATACGATGGTTTCAACCGGGACTCGAACCCACAACGCACGGCACCCAATCACTTAGAGCACAGGACAACAGACGAACCGCTCGACTAAATCCCCAATCTAAGACCCAACTATACGTGGAACGTGTAAAGAAGTAATGCAAGGTGTTTTACAACCGAGTAGGTTTGCCATTACATACACTTCATGAATTTATGCCAGATGTCACCTGACCATCTTACAAGATTGTAATACTTCAACCCGATGTAGTGATGTGTTAAGTGGCTGTTGATGATCATGCCTGAACATGTTGTCAGCTGACCATCTTACAAGATTGTAATACTTCAACCCGATGTAGTGATGTGTTAAGTGGCTGTTGATGATCATGCCTGAACATGTTTTGCACTTCATTGAAGTGGCCACAAATAAAGAGAGTGGCCATGCCATCATTGTTTACTTGTATTTATTTCAGCCTCTACATGCATTGAAGGGACAAATATTCGGATTCTAAAATTAACACAGTTGGAACTAATTTGGGATAATTGGATCTGTATATTTTTCAAATTTCTCAAAAGTGTTAAGTGCCATACAGCAATATTACAAATTACTCAAAAAAAACCAAGTGTATACCTAAAAGAAAAGCAGATGAGCTTACATTTGCTGATTAAAACGACCTTACTACGCCATCCAATTATCCCAAATTAGTTCCAATCGTGTTAATTTTTACAGTACTTTTCTTGTCTACCAGTTGTTAGAGCTAATTTTAAAGCTTGGAGTTACGAAAAATGTTAATCGTCTTAGTTTTTCGAACTTTTGTTTTTCTCAATAAAGTGAACACGTAGGGATGTAGGCCATTTTGAATTTTAAATATTGGTAAAAGTTTAAATAGGTAATTTGTTTCTCTTGTACCAAACTTTGCACGATGACCCCGAGTTTTATTGTTTGTTTTAAAAGCGAGTTGTTGAAATATTCCTGAAGGAAAGTTTGAGCAAAAGTTTAAGTCTTTCACTTTTGAGGCGAAAGATACCTTGAGTCTCTTGTATTTTAATTGTAATCTGAACTAGTGATGATGTATCCTTGTTTTTTTCTTTGTCTTGTTTTGCAGACTCTCATCATCAACGCTTATTGAAAGATGATCACTCGCCAGGAAGCTCTTGACTTTGTGCAAAGTCATCTCAAAATTGAAAATCCATCTGAGAAGTTTCATGAAAATCGTCTAGCGTTTCTGAATTCTCTCATCGAAGCTTATCACTACAATGTTCCTTTCCATAACATCACTCTGCTGTGTCTCGACAAAATGCAAAGACGAGCTCCATCCAAAGCGGAAATAGAGCAAAATGCCTTAACGACGATTGGAGGACTGTGTTTAGAGAACAATGCAGCTTTTCATTTTATCTTGGAGTCAATCGGGTTTGATGTCAATTTCATTTCAGCTAGGGTAACCAATCCAAACGATCATTGCCTATCCATTGCCAATAATGTGGTCAGCGATGGCGATCAGTTCCTCGTCGATGTCGGGTCTGGTTATCCTTCTTTCCAAGCAATTCCCCTGGGTTTCACAGAGGAATCTCCCATCTACTGTCATTCCTTTTGTCAATATAAGTTTGTGAGAAAAGAAGACCTGATTGAAAGACAACACTTACGAACCAGGAAGAAGGATATGTGGGAGACTGACGATCTGCAGCTGATGCCTAAAAATTCCACAGATGTATGGAGATACACTTATGAGTTCAAGCTAACGCCTGTTGACTTCAGCTGCTACGATGCTGCCATGAATAACATATATACATCACCTTCCAGTGGTCCTTTTCTTGTGAGTCTTAGAGTTGTCACGTTTCCAAATGGCAAATGCGTTTCTTTGAAAGATAACTCAATCCTAACAGAAGGAGAGAATAAATGTCTTCACGAAACATCGTTGAAATCTATCGCAGAAATGAAGCAGTGGAGTTTGAAATTGTGTCCACAAGTTTTCACAGTCAAAATCGACAAGGCATTGAATTACTGGGAGAAAGAAATCATGCCTAGTTTGAAGACAGAAGCGGATCCATAATGAATTTGAAAGTTATATCAACAATTACTTTAGAACTCAATTTGAAAGTTATATCAACAATTACTTTAGAACTCGAACTATAGTCAGTCTTTGTTGCGAATCCTGTCTTTGGACAATCTGAGAAATTACACTTTAATTGCATTTGTAAAATTACACATCATATTAATATGGTCCACAAGTTGACTTGTCATGTGATCATTTGTATAAACCAATGTAATGTACGTAGGCTATCTCTTAATAATAGCATTTGTAATAATATTTGTAATACGTCGAGTCTCGCAAATATTTTAGAATACTTTGAACATAGACACAGGTTTTCCATGGACTAAAATAGATAATAGATAGGGAGATTGATTTACGAATAGTTGAAGATTGAGAGGTATATAGATGAATAGATGGATAGATAGCTAGATAGCTAGCTAGCTAGCTAGCTAGCTAGCTAGATAGATAGATAGATAGATAGATAGATAGATAGATAGATAGATAGATAGATAGATAGATAGAAAGATAGGTAGATAGATAGATATGTACGTATGTTACGGAGTTCATTCACTTTGACGTCAAATCTGATATTATTACATAATACCTACACTCGTAACCTTTCCGAGTCGCCTAGTGACTCATCGTCAAGAAATCATAACCAAAAGTATAAAATGATAATGATATTGACGTAGCTGTATATGATTTGGCCTGGCCACCAAAGATGTCCCCATGTTCAGAGCATGTATACTATACAAGCATATTGATGGCGCAAATACAGCAACCTGTTTGGTCAAAATGTGAGAATAATCGTGGTATATTCGTGATATAGCACGGCTAGCACACACCCGAGTTCTCGGCAACAGCAGAAACATTTTACTGGCAAGTAAATGACCAGTGTATATATTACGAATACCGTGGAAGAAGCGGAGGACAACACCTGCACATGGTGACACCAATGTTGAAGAATTACAAGGTGTTGTCTTTAAAGACTTACGGCCACTAAATAATGTTATCTGTATCCCGATGTCCTCTTGCTAGCTATTCCCCAAAGGGAGACAGTGAGAAGTGATACACGGTGACAGAATCTGAACATACAGAGCAAGCTCTGAGTTGGAAAAAGCGGAAGAAATGTGCTTCAGTGGTAAGTCCTTCCGTGAGCTATCTACAAGCGAAATCGTATTAAGCGATGGGAAAATCTGCCGGGTACAAAGTATAGCAAACTGCACGAAGACACGAAGAACCGACAACCAACTACCATAGCGACGACCAAATATCGAAATACGACGAAATGATTATCTGAAATCGATAACAAGTGTTAAGTCTATGGTAAAGGACAGTTTCTCTGTAAAATCGAAGACACTAAAAGTATAACAGTCAATCTAAGGACAAGGAGACAAAGCTCGAATATCATCAACTTAGAGGTACAGGATCGCAAACAAAAGCACTGGAGGCTATAAGGTCTGGCTTGTGAGAAATCTACTGATCAAAGATGCTCCTTATGCATGTAACGTATCCCTTTCATAATGTATTTAGTGAAAATAAAAATAAAAACAGTCTCTTCTAACTGTTCTAAATATTTTCCAATGATCGATCTTTCCGAGAATTTCACTATCTGAAATATTTTTAATGTAATCTGGTAGGGAGTTCCGATAAAGTGTGGCAGCATATGTAAAGTTGTGTTTACTCTGTGTCAATGAACTGCTTTGGGAAGAGAGAAATTGTCAAGAGAAGCAAAGCATGTGGTAAGGGGAATTGGATTTAGGTAATTATGTATATCATGGGCAAAATGATCTTTACGCAGATCAAATATGAACAAATATGATCAAATATGAATATGTGTAATGTTTACAGAGTTGACGAACATCTAAGGTTCGAAGTTGTTGGAATAAAATGGCAGAGGTAACGTGGAAGTCAGAAAATGTAATCAGACGGACAAGTTTCTTTTTTAACAGGAGCATTGGCTGTAGATACGAAGTAAATGTATTGTCCCATATTTCAATACAGTATGTAATATGTGGTAGAATAAGTGAATTATATAACAAAAGAAGGTTATGTCTCGGCACGTAATATCCTTAAAAATGAGACCAATGTTGGGGGCTATAGATTTCACAACATTTTTTTGACATAAGACTTCCATGTGAGGTTCTCATCAAGGGAAACCCCAAGGTAAATTGCTGACTGAACACTTTCTATGGAACATCCATCAATTTCCACCCTGCCATCCACATTTACCTTTCTTCTCGATGTTTTAAAAATCATGAAGTTGGTTTCTTCAACACTGATAGTCAGCTTATTGGCTTGTCACCAATAACAGACATTCTGAAAGTCTTAATTTATGTGTGCTAGATTAAGGTCATTACCTTCCAAAAACTTAAATAGATTTGGGATGCCACATTTGATTTCCATATATGAAGATGGCACATTGTCAATGCTTACAGACTGTTTTCGACAGGGTAAATAACTCTCCAACTAGTGTAAAGGAATCCCTCTGATACCATAATGCTCCAATTTATATATAAGGATAGTTCGAGAGAGTTTCATGACGTCACAGTCTCGTGCTAATACAGAAGGTAATTGGGTTCACAGTTTACTCGACCTAAAACCTACTCGGCCAACACCAACTCGGTCTTATCAAAGTCAGATACTTAGCCGGCGAACTGTGCAAACATCAGTTCGGCCACAAACTATTTCCGTAAACGTCATCAAAGAATTATTTTCTACGTAAGTTACATGGATATGATGTATGAGGGAACATTTTGCATGTATTTTTACAGATCAACGGTTGAGTCTATAATTTGGTATTGTATGTCCTGTTGGGGATGTAGTATTACCTTCTAATCAAATTCAGATGAATCGTGTCATCCAAGCTACCTGGAATATTTTAGGCGAACCATTGTCTAGTTTTGACCACTTTTAGGCCTGCATGAAATCCATGACAAACAAATCTACGAAATATAGTCTCACAAGACTTATCAATTGAATAGTATTTTCACTAAAACGAGGTCTGACACCAGGTATCGCTAAATAAGGTGCCGCAAAAACAGGTTTAGAAATACTTTTGCGCCCTCAGCAGAGATAATTCTGAACAATATTCTACTAGGTAAGTATCTCATCACAGAGACTTTTTACCCGTTATCATTATTATTTTTAATTGTACTGTTGTTGATCAACACGTGCTGTGTTTATCTTCTTTTGATTAGTGTTTTAATGTTTGTCATCACCTTGTATTTTATCGATCGTGAATTGTCTTTAAGGCTGTATACACCACGCAATTTTATTTTGGAAGCTTTGGAAGATTTTTGGGAAAAACCAAGAGGTTGCTTTTTAAAAATGCAGCCAAGGATGACTAGAAAGATAAAAGGTTACAAGCAGACACGAAGTAAAAGGGAAAATGTACCCGAAAGTTTCTTTCTGCCGTTCACTTCCGGCGTGCCCTCAGGTCACCGGATTGTTCACATAGCCTAAACTGGATATCTGATCTACATTGCTTTACAATTATAGGCCAAGGTTATCCCGACTTGTCAACAAAAGGTTTTGTTACACAATAAGGGGTTCCAGCACCCACCCAAATATTAAAGTCGGCCATTTTTCATGAACTTTGTTTCATACAAGATATTACTTATATTGTTTGACATGTTGAAAGATACTGAATTAATGGATGACCATGCATATATTCGACCGCGGTTTTAGACAAATTAAATGTTGAAAATGAGTTAATGGTCATGACCATCAATTCATTTTCGTAATGGTTTCATGTATCGTGTCTAAAACCGGTGTCGAATATAGAATAAGAAGCATTGAAGAAACATGTAGATGTTCAAAACTTCATAGGCCATCGAGAAGTTTTCTCGGAGGTCGAGCGAAATTTATAACACAAATAACTATACATTTCCTTAGAATAAGCACGCGATGAACGGATGCAAAGATATTTGATATATTCCTAGTTTCCGTATTAAATACGATTAATGGAGGAGGGAACAGATAGATGAGCAATGTTCAACGTGGCTTCTGAAAAGGAGACATATAATGTTCTTAAAACTTGGATACTGATAAAAATTTTGAAAGCCTTTGAAACAACATGCTTAGTATGCATACTCTAGTTAAATAACTTGGAATTGTCATCATACAAAGATAAATTTGCATGACTCAGACATTCAGACATGTCATTGATGTAAAGTACAAATAGAAGTGGGCCCAAAATAGACCCTTGGGGTAAACCTAATATTATTTGGCACTATGACGGCAGTTGTTCGTCAAAAGCATCCTTTGTACTCTACAGTTTATATATGTGGAGAGCCTGGTTAACAGATGCCAAATGACTGACGTTTATGAATCTACAAAAAGATGATGTACTGAGTCAAAAGCTTTTGAAAAATCCAGGTAAATGGAGTCAGGCTGCACTTATTTGTCCACAACTAAGTTGGTGTATGATATCAGATTTGTCACAGCCGAACGACCATTGACAAATGTGTTGACGTGTTGACTTTCACTGATTGAAAATTTAACATGATTATAATGATAATTATAAATCAGTCAAAACTCATACTAAATAGAGGCAAAAGTGAGATTGGCCTAAGTACATTAAAGATGCTATTAATGACGATTTTTAGCAACTTTTACATCAGGTATGTACTAAAATTGTGTATTGCATGGACCTTTCTCAATTATCGCTCCTGATTTTAGAAATAGAAATTTAAAGGACGTGGCAGACTCATGGCAATATTGTAATAGTAAAATGTCAATTTTCTGACAAGTGCAGCATATACTGTTACATATGTGTATTGTAACTGTGAGGGATTGAAAATTCACGACTGCTTTTATTACTTTTACGAATTAATGCATTCTTTTTCCAATATGCTAGTTCTACTGATATCATACTACTGCATAACCATTTTACAGCATGGAATGCTTTCAACTGAGCTACGCAACATCTTCGTGATTATTGAGTCTCCTATAACGAAATGCAACACAATCCAAAATTCGTTGGTGAAAGGCAATCATTATCCTCCTCAAACGGCCTTCAGGGTGTTTTGTTCGTCTCCTGATAGCACTACTAAGCTCATTCCAAAACTTCTCTTTTTGTTTCGCCGTTCCATTCTGTGTCCACTTTATGTAAGTAACAGAATCCAGAATCCTCTTCATTAGAAGAGGTAGTTCAAGATGCATGACATCTTCTTTCATGATTGGTATCAGCCTTTGTCCACTGTCTACTAATCTTCTCATAGCTGACATTGTCTCAAATTGGCACCATTTACTCTCTATGAATGCTGGAGAGAGTACCAAAATGGTACATCTACTCTTGTTTAATGCCTCTTCGATATTGTAAAATATACCTGAAAAAACCAAGCGATGAAGTTGTGACCGATTATTTTAGTAAAAGTTGCAATGGTCATGAGGTTAGTAGAATGCAAGGCTATTTTCTAGAAAAGAAGTTTTGTATTGCTGATCATGCAGCAGTAACCTGATGGTGATATTATCACATGACTAGAAAGCAAGGGTGCTGATTGTTTGATATTCCTTTCTATCTGGAAAATACAAGTATATTTGTGTCATGAATCAAATTGGGTTTCACACATTTTCGCATTTTACGGAGCTATTCGTCATCTTTTGCATCCTGAAAAACACTTATTAGTTTCAAGTTTTTTTTTAATTTGAGAGTCACGTTCTGTCACAAAACCAAGGATACTGCAGTACACTGAAGATACCTTACACAACCATTGTCCTGGATTTACTTGAAGAACACGCATGTTGTCCTTTTCCAGCTTATACCACTTTACTTCTACAGAATAACACAACTCTTTCTGCGCTTTTCATAAACGTCAATATTTGCTTTTCATCAAACGGTGCTGTGTTACTATATATATGTAAACATCAAAACTCTAAAAATGAATGTTATAATGTGACCCTTACGGAGTTGTGCGGAGGCAGGGCGAAGCCAGTCTGAGCACTATCGCTCACTTGATCAACACTCTTACTCTCCAGTCATGTGATCATCATGTGACATTCCCGTGATCTGCTATTGCAGATCACAAAAGGCTAACCCTAACACTCTACTGAAGTTAAAAACAAACAATAAAGGTGAGAAACAGGGCAACTGGTTAGCTCATGATCCCGCTCAATGACTTCCCTATTTTTCTCTTGGAATTGTGTACATACCTCTGCACCAGTCAGCTATTTATTTATTTATTTATTTACTTGTTTATTTGTTTGTTCTTCAGGATTTTTATGAAAATCATAAGACCAAATTGAACTTTAGACAAATGTTATTGCTAGTCGGGTCCCTTAGTTGACAGCTGCCGAAGATCATTGCTAATATTTGAACTAAGTTGTCAAGGTCATATCAATATTTTCTCATTTCAATCACAAATGATGCTCCCGCATTCTTTACAGTATATGTGGCGATTGTTTTGAATCATTATCGAATGGCTGAATATATGGTACTTACTTCGGCCGCCCTGAAAGTCTCATTGATGCAGACAAAGCCTGTATCTGTTGTCTCTCTCGAGATCTGTCAAAACAGTATCTACAAACTCTTCATCTTTGCTGCTATATGTCACAAATGCGTCACATTCCTTTTCATCTGCGATTTCGTAAATAAAACATGGTCATTATTACATAAATTTTTGATTCGATACATTAAACCCACTGAATCGGCAAAACTATATAATCATTATAAAATCAATTAAAAAGTATCCTATATAATCAGGTGTAAAAGGTTCATCGAACACAACAAATGTACAACAGCCTAGTTATGGCTGCCAGAATAAAGAACAAATAGCCTTTAGGAAGGGACTTTGATCTGTCAGGAAAGGGGTGGATTGTGAGTTGACTGATTACAGCATGATCACTGCTTCCATTGTTCAGCTTGCTCATTTTAATATTTGAAAATGATTTTAAGCTTATTCTGCTGATTTAGGTATTGTGATATATCTTTTTCCATCACAAGTCATTTCAAATAAATTCCACACCCTTCATACTATTGCTTAAGCATAACAATCACATGATGTGTATAGTATAAGGGGCATATAAACACCTATAAAATAGAAGGCATATGGTTTGCTTTATTTTGTCAATTTAGAATTACTTTTACGATATAGTATGTTGACTTAGAAGGACAACGCATCGGCCAAACTCTTCGGATTGTGAGAGTTGCAACATTGAATCCCGAATATGCATGGCACCTTGTGTTTAGGAATTAGTGTTGAGTGAATGAACTCCAATGTAAACATAGTTTAAGGCTACAGCAGTGCTTGTAGTCTGTACCGGGTTTGTATGTACGGCATCATTGAGTGAAAAAAAATATATGGACTGCTTTTTAGCAATACACAGAATTCAGTGGCAATAAGGTGATTGCGAAACCATCTACTCTCTGTCTCTGCTATTTCTGTCATCATTGCTGTCACGGCATGCTTTCATTGTCATCAGTGGTGTCACTGCATGCTTTCATTGTCATCAGTGCTGTCACTGCATTCTTTCATTGTCATCCGTGCTGTCACTACATACTTTCATTGTCATGTATGTCATCTATTATCAAGAATCATTTTTCTTGGCTGTGCCAATGTGTGCTGTACCGGTCGGTACCCCTGCTAAGTCAGTTTTCTTACAATGATAGAAAGGACTTGGAAATACAAGGATCGTTCTGAACAATAAGCTTATAAGATATCAGCATAATCCTGGGGAGTCGTATACAATTTATTGTGAGTGACTCGACATCGTCCAATTACACATATTCAATGGCAATTTCATTAAGAAATTAATACATACTACTGACTAATTTTTTTATATTTCCTCTTTGCTGTGTCGATAGCGGGGACCCAATGTAAAACTAAGAATCGCCTCTTTCCGCTTCTCACTTTATCCAAATATACTAGCATTTCCGACCCGTCTCTTAGGCGACTGATGCCGTATGTTGTGGGTTCGAATCCGATTGAAAACTAGCCGTACTTACTCTTTACTATCTTAACATGTAGGCTAGATCTGCCACTATGCCCACATGTGGCAAAGACAATGATACAATGTCACATTTTCACGATTTATTTAGTTGGCTGATTGATAATACGAATATCATCGAGATTATGACACGAGAGCAAACGATTTGAATCTTATGATCAAATGTCGACGACCACAGCGTCAAAAAGAAATATTTGTGGTTTTGGTTGAATATTGTATGATTTGTTGTGACTTGGCAGCAAAGATCACACAGAACCATTTCACTTGCTATTTAATTGTTAAACCTTAAAAGAAATAAATGAAATTAATACATACAAGAAGAATTTAATCGAACTTTATGTATGTTGATGACAATTTAAACCAAATATAGCATTTCGTAGAATGACATCACCATGGATTCAATGATGCAATGCATGATGGGTGTAAAAAAACAGATGATAAAGGAGGTAGGGTGATCATATTCAAATATCCTGTTTATCAAACACAGAGATGATGAGACAATGATAGTGGAGTGAAAGCTGTAATGTCTATGGACACAGGATATATCTATTCTTGTAGGGGTACGTACCGTCATCATCGTATTCTTCAATGGGAAGTGAAAATGCTAAATATATCTTGAGCCTGTACTTATAACCAATGTAAATGAACAGGGGCACAAGGATGATGAAAATAGATATGGCAGCTCCTCCAACTTTACCCACATCGATTGGTTTTGCTGTTAACAGTAATAGGATGGAAGTACACGTAAAAGCATTTGAGAGAAAAACCGGTTCAATATGTTAATATAATGCAATATAATACAAAAGGTCCTCTTATCTCTTAAATCAAAGGTTACTTTTTATCTGTCCGATATCCATCCATCGATAGATACATACATACTTTTAATATAGTCATCAAAGTAAAAAAAAATGGCATTATCCGGTTATGTCAGATTAAATGTTAAATAGTTGTCATTAAAAGTTTAATAGTTCACATTACCCACGACGTGTATGTAAAACGTGCAGGTCGCCATGTTGTTACTGCCATCAACGGCTGTGTAAGTAACTAAAGTTCTCCCGATTCTGAATTTGTCGTTCGGTCGATGTGTACCGGTAAAATTCAGGTGATCTGAGTTGTCGAAAGATTCAGGCTTGTTCCAGGTGACGGTAGCGAAGTCCTTGCCACGATCTACGTACTGTGTGATATTTAACGGGCACATCTGTATTGTCGGTTTTATGTTATCTGTGGTAAGATATATAGGACAAAAACCTTTCAGTTCTTGTAAAAATGACATCACAGAAACATTTTGTGCCAATTTACAAACTCAGGAAACATAAAATAATGAGGTATACTTACGAAAATAGAGTTTTGAACTCAACTAACATAGAACTCTATAAGTATCAAGCTTTGGAAATAATCTTCATTAGCTCTGCCAATTTTGGATGTCTTACTCCTGACAACGCTGCTTAAGGGGGCGCTGCACCCAACACAGCATATTTTGCTCAAAAAATCACTTTTTTGCAAAATATTTATTCAATTTTAATTAATTTGTAAACCCACGATTAAAATATTTGTTGGGCTCACCTTGTAGCTTGTCAAGCAGTCGAAAGCTGCGTGATAAAGAAGTGTTAATTTATGCAAATGTATGCAAATCACCCAATTTCCTGGCTTCTTTTTCCTCCCAATTTCCAAATTTCCAAAGAATTTAACTGGGTCAAATTTTCTGAAATTTTCATATTATGTTCTTTAAATACTATAAAATAAAAACGACTATTTTGCTTGGCAATAAAATTCTTACATTTTGAATAAGAGGCATAAGTGTCAGAACACGATAATTGCTTTACAATCGGAATGTACAAATTTAGCCAATATTATAAAAGATTGATCATCTCTGAAGGAACGTTATTTGAGCCTGAAAGAGGGAATTGCATTATCGAAAACTAAATTGCCACCAGATTGCTAGTATAGAAGGCACTTTCAAAAGGTGAGCAAAATAAGCTTTAAATGATATACTATTTAGCTTTATATACTCCACTCACACAAGTAGTGAACTGAGCTGTTACAGGCTTACAAACAGCAATTGAATCATAAACAAATCATATACAAAGCGAAAAACGACACAATGACGTGGTGTAATAACTATCTGTCAATATTGAGGAGCTTTTGAAAGAGCATCAGTGATTTCTTTTTGTCATTACCTATCTGGCAGTGCGTTCCATTCCAGCTTTCTTTGCAAATGCAGCCTCGATATCGATCGCACGATATTGATGTCTCGGGCATGCAGTTACAGGGCGATTGACAAGCAGAACCGAAGGTATTATAGAAACATTCTGTAAGAGAAAAAAGAATCTATGAATTATTTGTAATAGTCACACAAGAATCGAGAGGATTTTTGAAACCTTTCGTGTTGTATGATACATGCCTGCATAGTTACTGATGCTGGTTACGGTGATGATGATGACGACGACAACAGCATCAGCGGCAGCATAATTTTCATCATCATTATCATCATCAGCAGCACTAACAGCAGCAGCAGCAGCAGCAGCAGCAGCAGCAGCACCACCACCACCACCACCACCAACAACAACAACAATAACAATAACAACAACAACAACAACAACAACAACAACAACAACAATAATAATAATAATAATAATAATAATTATTATTATTATTATTATTATTATTATTATTATCATTATTAATTACATTGCTCCGAAAAAACCCTAATAGCAAGTTTGAATATATGACAAAGAATATTTGAAAATCTGGTAAATTTATATATTATGGATTGTACATATCAATCTTATATACGAGGTACATCAAGAAAAGGTTTACAATGATGTTAATAGCGGCAATAAATCATAAATACTATTTGCTCGTTATTCATTTATTCATTCATTTATTTATTATTCAATAACTTTATTATTTATTTATAAATGGATTGATTGTTTTGGTTATTGCGTTATTCTGCAATTGATTACATCGTCTAATATACAGACGTTAAGTAACTACTATATGAGGTCCTTCGTCAACGTTAGAAGAAGCAATGAGAAGCGTGAAATAATATTAGGACTGTGCTGTGGGAACTCAAATGGAGGGGCAGAGCTGCTGCTTTCAACTGACAATTTCCATAACTTGTTTTCCGCACTTTTCGAGTTTTACAGCCTCGTGTCTTCCACATATGGTCTTTATCTTATCCTGACTGTGTAAGAGGGAGTCATATTTCAAGACCGAATGTTAGGGGCACTAATTGATAATTTGGAAATACGTCTGTACTGCGCTTATCTGACAAAATGTGCTTATCTGACAAAAACAACTAATTACTGCTTGTAGCCATACTCATTTGTGGAAAGTAATCCCTCACACAATATTTTGTCTGTTAAAACACACAAACGAAATCTTAATTAGAGCATTTTAAAATCACAAACATCACAAAATAGCCATATAATAGTTAAAAAATACAGTAAATATCATTGATTGCAAAAATCGCCGAGCACCTCAATCAATCACTGTGTATGCATCGATCAACACATAGAGGCTGTCTTAAGGGGTAGAGGAGAGGGCACGAGGTCACATGAGGTCGTCCGCTCTCACGGTACGCGAGGGAGTATCAACATCACCACAATGGCAAGCAGAGTACTTCTTGTTTTTGTTTTCCATCACCTTACTCGATCGCTAATTTTGCCATTTAAGTACATAAATTATACTCAATAAACATGCAAGTGGATGAGAAAAAAGCACCTACATGTTGCAATACGGAGTTATCTACAGTTATCTACAGTACAGTGAGCGAGCGCGAGCCCGGCCGATGGAAGAATAACCACAATAAAAAAGAATTAATTACATGTCAACAATTTGAGAGTAGTTTACAGAAACAAAATCCTTCGTGTAGAAGACTTCGTATTAACGTTAAATTGGCACACTCCGTGTACACAACATGGTACGAAGAGCGAAGCGACATGCACCACGCGCATTAAGTGCGCTGGCTAAAGTGACTCCCCAGGGTATTGCTAAAAAGAGTTTTGTCAGAAAAGCACATTTTGTCAGATAGGCGCCGTACAAACGTCAGACAGTACGATGCAGTATGCAGACAGTACGATGCAGTATGCTGACAGTTGATCTATAGGTAGTGTGTCATTATGCACGGACAGTTAAGACCTTGTCTCTCTTGTAGGACGCGCGTGTTAGAATGCTGTGAGAAAGAAATAGAAAAGTAAAACATCTTATGGTCTTCAAACATCATCTGAATAGGCAGTAATTATCTCACAGTTATATGACTTTTATATATAGAACAACATTGACCTTGAGATAGAGAAATGAGATACAAACCCGTATGTGGCAGACAAACATGTAATTGAGTCTCAGAGGAAGTTATGGTACTTAAGTCTACTTTTGCACATATCCCATGTTCCCCTTTTCACAGGAATTTACGAATTACATCAAGCACACTCACTGACGTCAATGGTGGAAGAATCCGTGTATATTTTGCCATTGATATCTTGTACTTGACATGTGTACACCCCAGCCCATTCATCTGACACATTGTGAATTAGAAGTTGGCTGTAACTGCATGTAAAAATAAAACGAGACGTATAATTTTATTGCTCGGTATAGCAAGCCAATAAATTTAATCTGATTTTCGATTATGTTATCGTGCCAATCGTTTGAAAATAGCAGCAGCCTACCACAGAAACGACAATATCATCGCGATCAATATATTGTTACAGATGTATATCAACAAATGTCGCATTACAACTGTCTGGCCACACATATTAGCTAAAATTGGAAACGATAGTTCCACATTTTACCACTCATGCTCAAGTCAAGTGCTAGTTCATGTATTCGTAGTATGTCTCTTAACTAGATTTAGTGATGTTTGTTTCTCGACATCTTAACTACGAAGTCACGTCAATGCAAATTTCGTGAGCAATCACCTGGTGTATCTCTCTTCGCCTATTATGGCATAGAGAGTATTCTTTTCGTCCACGAGTTCTTGGCCATTTAAGAACCAGCTAATAGATGGCATATTTACACTCTTTATGTTGTCAGTTTCACAAATCAGTTGTAGTGTGCCGCCATAACTGGCCGCTTCGTCTTTTGAAGACAAAACGATTGAAGGTCTCGCTGTCAAATAGATGTAAATTTTAAATATTGTAGTAGTAATTGTTTATTATGTGACTTGCAGCTTTATCAGTTGTCTAGCCCAATTGGCTAATAAGTCAACATTCAATATAGAAACAACGGGCGACGCAATGACCATTAACATTTATTTATTTTCAAGGGCAAAAGGAAAGCCAAAAATTAACGGGCGAGGCTTGCCTTTGGCGTTCCTTTCGTCCCCGCCCATAAATAAACGTTAATGGTCAGCGCGGAGTCTAGTATTTCCATTATATTATCAACGAACTCCCGAAACCATCAACATTTACGAGAATTTCCCGTGCGAACGACAACAGGGCCCCAGAACTTGTCAGTGAGTAATGCGCGCACTGCAAACATTTTGCAAATCCGGAGATTTTTTGAAAAAGTGTCTAAACTTGGCCCACAAGTGCTCCATTATTATTTTGTGATTGATTATTATCTTTGTTCAAATCACAATGTTCGTTTTAGCTGTAAAGTTACTATGTTTACGATATTATTCATATTTACTGGCATGTAAATAAACCATCACTAATTATGGGCAGTCACATCGTTCAGCTCGACCAATTAAAATGCGATGGACAGGGCATGGTAATATAATGAACTTTTATACAAACAGTTGAAGGTTTCAAAAAAGCAAGAAAAATATACAAACGAGTGAGTAAGTACAGATGAACGTAAGGGCATTACATATAAAATGCTTCTCAGTAAATTTTGCAAACTGCCTAACAGGCTCAGAAAACAGTTATGTTAGATATAAAAGTATAGATGATTATGATGTATGTAATCTGTTCATTTTACCTTTTCAAATCCTAGTATCGAAATCTTAATTATGTATATGTAGAATCATTCGCGACGTACAATAAACGAACATTTGAGAAAAAAGAAACAAAAGTATGTTGAGTCGGCTATAGTCTGCGCCTTATCCTTCATCTAAGCCATAACTTAAGATGATTCTCATAGAGTGGATGCAGCATGGCTGATATGTAACATGCACCATACATAACCACTTACGTCACTGGAGGACATGGTCATGTGTTTTTAGAGGCCCAGATGTTTTTTCCTGTTCAGTAATTTATTATTTTTTTTTATGATTACTGTATCTGTTACTTGGTTCATGACGCCTTTTAAAAGCAGTCATTGAGAATAACTTGTTTCCAAATGTTACAAGATATGACACAAAGCCCCCTTCATTGAGAGACTATTGATTTGGTACACCTTTAGTTCAAAGCCTACAGTGAAGAAATTCATCGTTTGTATTGCATTATTTTACCGTAACAATTACAAATCAACAAATAACACTTACGGATATCACATGCCGATCCATACCAACCTGTGGTGCACTTGCAAGCCCCGTTAAACACGTGACAACTGGCACCATTCTGACAGATGCACTCTTTCTCACACTTGAATCCGTACTTACCAGATGGGCAACCTGTTGATAGTATAAACCGACCAAGCAATATAAACCAGCAACCATTCTGATAATGTCCCCCGGAGTCCAAAACAAGGAACAAGAGTTCGAAAGAGACAATGTATATGGTCTAATATCGACGGCGCAATGACATTTTTCGATGACATGTAGAAACACTTCCGCAAGCATGTACTTTGTCATCAGCATTACCATTTAATTGAGCTTAACAGATCGAAAGCGATAAGTGGCCATTTAAGACGGGTGGAAGTATTCAAAGAGTTCTACGGAATGTCATGACGATGATTGTTTATGAATTACCAAAAATAATAATGGAGAATAGCATGTTATGACTTAAAGACATGCTATGAGTTGTTTAAATGAATATTATTAATGTGATAAATTTTAACTTCAAAATGCTATCGTTTTTTAAGGTTTTATTTCAGTGGTTTTGTTTATCTGTTGTGAGAATTAATGAGTGGTCTGACATTGTTTATATTTGAAAGCACTATTGAATAATATATATGTTATAGCCAAAAGAAGTGTCCGAACGTAGGTGACCATTTGCCCGACGTCAGGTGGCCAAATGGTTCCATATATTACGAAGGTAATAAACTGCAGATTGGCATAGTAACTTTGATGGAACAGCGTATAGTATCTCGGAAGGAAACACTTGCTTTTACGGCAGAAAGGGTGACATGTATGTTTGACTATCCGTTCAGTAATTGAGAGTCCACGTCCATGTCCGCACGTCTATCATGTGGGTCTTAATCAATCCGATGTATGTTTAACTTAAAGTATTTGTACTTTTCTTGCTCATGCTCGCTCAAGTTGCAATTACCCGTACCCTTACTTAATATGTACAATGACACCTGTTTATAAACCTCAAGCAATGTTGACACTGCCGTTCTACTTCATCCTCCTACTGACCTGTCACTGTTATTTTTGGGTTATCTCATTTGTTGCCTTCCAGAACGAGGCAAACACTTAAATATATGTCATCTCTTCGGGCAGGAACCGTCATGAGATTCAATATTCAAATAGTTCTCATTTGCCTTGGTGTGTGTAAATACACCGTTGTTTAGCCTTCCAGTATATCTGTTTTTTTAACGTCCATTTGTACTCTATTGTTCCTTCTTGGGAGTGTGAGTTACTGTCTCGGCTGTATGCAAGTCATTTTCTGAGTTGCTGCAGGTTAAGCAAGTTCGAACGAAAGTCTCAGAAGGACAAGTCCAGGAAGTCGGCTTGTAGTACAGCAACTAGTTTGCACTCTGACGATTCATATGTTTCCAAAGACGAGATTGAGTGCATTCTTAACACTAGATTCGAACAATTTTCGGAGGAGGTTTCTTTTTATCTTGGCCGGTTTTCTTGCTCAATTGCAGAGTAATTGTGTGATAGAGGGCAATTATGTGGAGCCCCAACACCAAAAGCACAATCTGAATAGGGATTTACATGTGGACCCTACAGTGGTGATACGTGATCTGGAGAAGGTAGTTGAGTCGGGAGTTTTTCCTCAGCCGGCCTACAAGAATAGAGATCCGTATTCTGTTTCTTTGTTTGCTCCGAGTGATCTTGATAAAAGCGCAGATGGAGACAGTAATACCATGGCTAGATCTCAGGATCACGTAGGAAGTGATATAGCTCATTATGATACTCATTCAGAAATTCCATCTGCTGATACTGACATGTCAGAAGCTTTGTCTTGGAAATTGCATGGCATTATTATCATTATTCGCAATGTGCTTGGCTCTACAAAAGATGACAGCAATGATAGTCAACGTCAGTCTTTTTCACTAGTACAATTTAGTTTCAGGTGCTCCTCGTTTGCCCATTGAATCACTCATTGTACAAAGGTGGGCAGCTATTGAGAAAAGTTTGCCCAAGTGTAAAGTACACAAAGTCTGCAGACAAGAATTTCCGGTTCCTTTAAAAAAAATTGAGGAGTTTGCAAGAGCGCCGAGTGTAGACAGTTTTGTCCACACTAAATTGGCAGCTGATAAGAAGCATATTTCAGCCAAGGATTTAAGAGGTTTTACCCATAAAGCCGATCGTGGACAACTTATGGTAGATAAAGCTCTTAGAGTTTTACTCAGATGCATTTCGCATTCTTTGTTTGCGACCACTTTTTCTCATACTGCAGTTTCTGGTGACCAGTAGTCTAAGGGTGTGGAATATTTCCAGTTTTTCTTAGTTATCGACAAATCAAATTTTGCCATTGCTTTGTCAGTTTCTACCTGAAGAGAATTATTTCTTGATCAGGTAGATTTTAGTGCGAGATCAACTCGAAATCGTTTTATAAAGTATCCTATTCGTGGTGATGAACTTTTCCATGGGGAAGTCTCAGATATTTTGCACCAGGAATCGAAGCTTAAGCTACCACAGATGTTAGGAAAATAGTCTCTCTTTTTAGATCCAGTCAGGGAGTTAAGCGATCTGCTTCGTTTTAGCCCCACTCGCAGCCTCCTGCTAAAATTAGACTTTCTGCGAATAGTTCATCCTCCCCCCCCCCCGAGGTGACAATAACCACAGATGCTTCAATGCAAGGTTGGGGAGCTCATATGGAAGATTTGACCATTTCTGGAGTCTGGTTAGTAGCCTATAAACAAGAGTACATAAACTTTCTTGAGCTTCAGGAAATTGGTTCTTCTAATATCAGACAATTCAAACGTAGTATCAAATTTGAACAGGCAAGGGGGAACAAGGTCCCAATCTCTCTGCATCGTTACTTTGCAACCAATGAATTGATACATTGTCAGAAATATCATGATCAGGGCAGCTCATTACCAGGCAGGTGCAATCTGACGAACTATCTCAACAGAGTGGATATTAAAGCACCAGCTGGTGTTGTCCCCTTTTAAAGTGTTAGACAGGCCTCATCTGTTTGCAACAACGCACAATACCATCTGCAGGTGTATTGTTCTCTGGTTCCAGACTAAAGAACAGAGGCAGTGGATGCCTTTTCAATTCCTTGGACTAACATGTTTGCGTAGGCTTTTCCTTCAGTGTCTCTGATTCCTAGAGTTCTACGCAAGATAAGACACGATGAGGATGTTGTCATCTGATAGCACAGGCGACCCATAAAGTATTACTGAGATTTTCACACTGTTTTCTCTATCATTTTCTCTCCTTTCTTCATGCTCTGACTGATCGGAGTAAATAAAATAAATGGTTTATATAACCTAACCTAGCCTCTTTGACTCTTTATTTATTTTACACTCCATTACATGGACGTATATCTCTCATACACACATGCTGTAATTAATTAGTCAACACAACTAATTATGCTAATCCGTGGACTTATCAGGGATTTTACGGGTCGGTCAACATCGCAAAAGATAGGAATGGTTACTAAAACATTTTTCATTAACATCACTATCTTTCCGATGTTGACCAACCTCTGATAAGTCCACGGATTAGCATAATTAGTTGTGTTGACTAATTAATTACAACATGTGTGTATGAGAGATATACGTCCATGTAATGGAGTGTAAAATAAATAAAGAGTCACAGAGGCTAGGTTAGGTTATATAAACCATTTATTTTATTTACTCCGATCAGTCAGAGCATGAAGAAAGGGGAGAAAATGATAAAGAAAACAGTATGAAAATCTCAGTAAATGGGTCGCCTGTGCTGATAGCGCCAAATTGGCCCAGACAACCATGGTTTCATCGATTGCTGGAGTTGCTAATAGAAATTGCAATGACGCCATCAGAGACCCTAGACATTCTGAGACAGTCGTTGTTAGGTTTTTCTTCACCCAGATCCATCTGTCATCCAGCTGACTGCTTGGAAAATGTCAAGAACCGCTCAGAGGGATTTTAAGTGAGACCTGCAGAATATTCAGCACAATCCCGTCGATCATCAACAATTAAATCATACAATTACAGGTTCAGAGTATACAGTGGATGATGCAAAGAACATGATGTCGGTCCCATGCATCCAACTCTAAGTTCTGTGGCTGACTTTTTGGCTTTTCTCTTTTAGGCTAGAGGTCTAAAACCCCAAACTATTTCAACACATCGTTCAGCGTTGTGTTCATTTCTTCTAAGTTAGGGTGAACATAGTGAAGGTCAGCATCCTCTTTTGGATAGTATGATGAAAGGCTTTTTTGTTGAGCGTATTCCTCAGGGGAGACTGTCTCCTTCTTGGAGTCTTCCTTTAGTATTAGATTCACTAAAGCCAGCTCCCTATGAGCCTATCAGTGAATTTCTCATAGCCTTGGTATCTGGGCGTAGTCGTAGTGAGATTCATGCTATGTCTATGAACACTGCTATCTCAGATGGGACCCTACAGGTGTTACATTGTTGCCCAGGGCAGGTTTCCCTTCCACTAATGAAATTGTATCTATGTTAGTACAGATATATTCATTCCGAGTCTTGTTAATATGTCTAGTGATCGACAGGATAAACTTGTTTGTTCTTTAAGGGTTCTCTGCTACTACATTAATATGACTGCACAACTTCGTGGTGATACAGAACAGTTATTCATTAAGGTGATCCCTCTTCAACATGGACCAGCATCCAAGGACACTATTTCTAGATGATTAAGGGAAACAATCAAACTTGCCTATGATTCTTTCGATGGCCTACGTAGGCTTGTACATTCCATCAGAGCACATGATACGCGAGCTATGGCTGCCTCGTGGGCTTTGTTTAAAGGCGTGTCAGTTGAAAGCTGGTTTTTGGGCTTCACCAAATACCTTTACTAAATTTTACCTCAGGGATGTGCCTATAGAAGCAAGTTCCGCTTTAGGTTCTTTGAGGTGTGGCTCTACCTAGAGAATTTATTTGGATGTACCCTCCTCCATTTTAGTTTTGGATTCTGTGTAAACCTACAGTAACGGTGACAAGTAAGTAGGGGGATGAAGCTGAATGAAAGCCCCAAGGAAACATCTTTTGCAAAAACTCCTGCTGACCTGTCAAAC
>LD347816.1:187418-197869 GCA_001465055.1 Ptychodera flava | reverse complement strand
TGTATGTATGTATGTATGTATGTATGTATGTATGTATGTATGTATGTATGTATGTATGTATGTATGTATGTATGTATGTATGTGTGTGTGTGTGTATGACAACACCTCGAGTGATACAATATGTTTAGTTCGTGTAATGCCAATTGGTCAAGGCAATAAACTGTAAGAAGTGTAAATGAGGTTTTATTTTTATTGGACTTACGAACTTTATAAAGACCCAAACTTTAGCCTGCAACGTTTGTGTGGAATTAACCATTATTTCCCGAAATACTCCGGAAAGCTCTTCAACGATATTTTAACGCTGTATTTTTGCTAAACATTAAACACACATAGTTACAGACAACCTGTTTGTACGTGAGTATCAGACAATTATTCGACTAAATTCGCTCAGCCTAAGTTTAAATTACTCGATGTTTTGAACATTTACGCAGAAAATGCAATAAAACTTTGTAAGCAATGAAATTTTCATAAGTTGGAATTTGCTGATCGAATGCTACTGTCAAGTACACATGAGCAGTCGTTCAGTCTTCCGATTTTTATTTTAATTCTACATATCCGGATCTCCGCGACAAGGCAGCCGGACGAATATAGAATAAAATGGCCATTTCTCAGTGTTAATCTGACTACCGTTCGGGATATACAAATGGCGTATCAACCACTTGTCGTATGCACAAGGGGACAACAACATGCATTATTTAAGTAGGTTACATTATGATTATAGTCGTTTGTATCATATTATTGTTGTTGTTGTTGTTTTTTATGTTATTTTGTTATTGCTACTATCATAATTACTGTTGTTGTTGCTGTTTTGTTGTTGTTATGATATTTATCATTATGTACTGACACTAGTAGGGTTCAATACTAAGAATTGTTTCACAAATACACACACACAAACACACACACACATAAATATATATACAGGTATATATATATATATATATATATATATATATATATATATATATATATATATATATATATATATATATATATATATATACACTTATATGTTGCATATCATTTCATTCAATTGTTTTAACAGTATTATTTTAGATTACATTGTGAAGAAATTCCATGACGTTTGATATGACGTGCAGTAACTATATACAATGTCTAATCGCCCTATGATTTAATAGCCAGATGATTTTCTTTCCATTTGTATGACAACATCGTGTTTCAGTAGCACTTACCTGAAACATTTTTTTCATATATTTTTAAGTATATACTGGTTGAGGAATTGTTAGAGAAGTTTTTAATGACACGACACTAACTATCATTGTAATAGGAAAGATCGGTGTTCAACAATAGTTAAACAATAACATTTAACAAGACGGTAATGTTTTATTTGTCTTTATAAAAGGAAAGATGGCATAATAAAACAATGGTCTACATTACAGCATATTTTGTCTTCAATTGTTAGGCCCATGATGTAGCCAAAATCCATCGATGGTGCAAGACATTATAATGTGATTTCAGATGATAGTGCCATCGCTACAAGTGACTGAAGCAAATCAATGCTCTATGACAACATGGTTAGATGAAATAACGAAAGCCCAAAATGAAAATTCCAAACGTTTGTCCATACTTTACTGACGCAGGACGTAATATACTTTTCATAGTAGAGTAGAAAACATGAGGATTGTCAACGCTATTACTTGTATTAGAGAACCAAATACCTGAGATATCAATACCCGCAATTAGAGACCACACCAATCATTGGTCTGTCCTGTGCCACTTAAAGTAAGGTTCCATTTCATACTTAACAAAAGGTCATAGTTCATGCTCAAGATAGGGTGTACAGTTAGATTTCTCTATTGTACCTTTATCACGCACACTTTATGAAGGAACTCGTACAATAGACCTGATCATCTGATTTTCGATTTTGTCACTGTTTGGCAGTCATTTATTTCCAGCTATTGAGCATTTGTTCTTCAAAATACTATGAATGTATACTCTGAACGACAAAGTATAGGATTCTATGAGTGATCTAAAACGCAGATATATCGTCACTTAATTTAGGTGCATTGTAAGTAGTCTAGAAAAACAGTTTTCGACACAATGATAATATTGATGATCTACCACGTTTTGTGAATTGTTGAAGCCCTGTAAGCCCAAATCCATCGACGGTACAAGACATTACACTTTAAATTCAGATGAAAGTGTCATCGTTACAAGTCATTGATTCAGAAGCATTTCAATGAAAAGGTGACATGTACTAAGCATTTCAATACCAGCATAACGCGATACTGTGTAGGCATGTACATTCTGAACCTCCTCGAAATATTTGGCACAACTATGTTTAACTTAGTGTTTTGCTGGCTTTAGGAACACTGGATTAAGCAGTGCAGCAGGCGTAAATAAAACACAAGAAAAATGTAGTGCCTAATGTAGTGATACTATATGTTATTGCCTGAATACATGGGTTTATGTGCCCGAGAGCAGGTGAAAATTTGCCCGGCGCCAGGAGGGCAAATTGTCTCCTGCTGCGAGGGCACATAAACCCATGTATTCAGGCAATAATATTTTTATTACATGCCTCCTCACAGTTAACGCTATATGACATTTAGTGTCATGCAGGGTATTTTGAAACAATTTTAACATTATCAATCAGCATCAAACAGATTTTAACGAAAGTCAAAATACCCATGCGTGCATTGATATTTTACAACAAGCGTGAAGCGGCTATCGTGACTTTAAAGATATTTCCATCATGGCTGACAATACTGAAGCAGACGATCACGACGGTGAAATGATAGAGTGGCTAATGTCACTTGAAGCTGATAATTTTGGGACCAGTGCCCGAAGATAGTGTGCCCGATGAAGCTGACGATTTTATACGAGCCCATCATAAGGAGAGTACGGTTAAGTCTACGGAACGTGATGTCCGTAGATGTACCGAATGGTTGGCGCAAAATTGCAGTGAAACACGTCGGCTGGAGTGCATTGAACCAACCAAGCTAAATGAATTACTTTTCATTTCGATAAGGAAGATGGATGGCACTGAATATGAACCCTCCACCCTGACCAACATGAAGTGCAGCCTAGAGAGATACCTTCGTAGTAAGAATTACTCAGCAAGTTTGAACGACCGTGTATTTCATAAACTGCATGAGGGAAAATACCAAGAGGATTTGACCGGTTAAGAAGGGCTGACTACGCAGTTTCTGCGTAGTGAAGCGTCGTTACGTATTCATGGTGACCCCTGGCCAACTGTCAATATCTTTGGGGGCTTTTGTCTTTTGGCCTGCTTTGCATATGCGTCGTTGGACATGACCTGCCAATCACCCAGGTAGTCAATTAAACTATTAATTGACTGTTTACCGCCCCAATTAACATTATCCGGCAGTATCAGTCATATTTTAATCGCGTGGCCTGGGTGGGCACAACGTAGGAACGCGTCTATTTCTATGTGTACGTTTCACTTGTGGTGTTGTTTGTACCATCGTGCGTTTGAAGTCCTTGTTTCACCTACAGCATTACCTTCAAGGTGACAGGCTTACTATTAATGTTCAGTATCATTGCACCGAGTTCTGCCCACGGTGAAAACCACCTGTTTTGCCTACTAATTACTGCCCGTCGTTGCCAGTCCTGAATGTAGCCTATCATAGCTACAGTAATCAGTCAATATATAATACCCCGCGCCTTATACTTTTTTATATAAACTTGTAAAATCATAGTCCGTGCCGTAAAATTGTTGACTTTCGATCCGATATACAGGTTGATCGTTGAATCGCACCGGCGCATCCATGTTTACTTGCCCCATAAGCTTACTACTCTGCAAAGGGTGGGTAGATGGAATTCCAGGGCCAAAAATGAACACCGGGGCGAAACTTTTTGTGAATCCATGTGAAAACATAAATAATTTATCAGTTTTGATATATACTCCTCAATTGTAAGTTTGATCAAAATCGAGACCACATTCAAGGGCTATGCAAACTGTCCATGTACGCACACACAGGCAACCACCGGTGAATATCAGCGTCAGCGGCATAACTATCGGGTCGTAAATCGATCGGCGGTTTGGGGGTCTGGACTATGATTTTATAAGTTTATATCACAAGTAAATGTCGTGGAAAATTAAGATATCGACCCATTACTGTATTGAAAAGGCCAATTTCGTGACGGGCAGTGCTAGAAGAATGACGGGCAGGGACGGCAGTAATTAGTAGGACCGTTTCTTTGAATACTGTTCGATATTAAGTGACGGTCAAACTTTTGGGTGGTGCGCGTGACCGGCGGCACTGACACAAACTGGGTTGACAAGCAGATAATTTAGGTTTTCGTTCAGTGTTGTTACCATTTGTCCATTGTGGAAAACATTTACGGAAAACCAGAGAAAACGGTCCCGCTCCGAGAACAGCCCCGAGACGGGGACGGCCACACTTGTGGTGTTGTTTGTACCATTGTGCGTTTGAAGTCCTCGTGTCATCTACAGTATTACCTTCAAGGTGACAGGCTTACTATAAAAGTTCAGTGATCATGGCACTGAGTGTGTTACATTTCATGATGTAAATCACGCAATGGTTTTTTCATATATAACGCAAGGATTAATTTTCGCTTCTTTTTTTTTTGCCCTCGCGAAGTTTGCGAAAATTTCTCGTTCTGAAAAAATTTCCGGCCACAGTATCATTGAACCCACTCATTTTTAGCTGGGTGACCTGTGACCAAATGTACGTAATAGTGAAGTCGATCATACGGGGAAATAAAGGAGTCTTAAAAGCAAAGTTCTATTCGTCTATGTCCGTTCATTGTCAAAAGTCAAGGCAAAATGGTGATCCTGAATGATTTCATGGCCATTGGGCGATAGAACTTTGATTTACTCTGCAGTGCGCCTGTTGGATACACAAACATTACGACACTTTTGTCAGGTTAGGTATTAAATTTGGTCTGGCCGAGAAAAAAAAAAGCATATAAGACCATAATCTGAGTTTTTAGAAAAACTAACTGGGACACAAACGGGATTCATGAATCAAATTTTGTTGAGCTTTACAAGCTGTCTGGTTCACGGCTTATTGTGCACGGGCCGCGTCTTTGCCCTTGCCATCATGTCATTGAACTTGTAAATGGACGCATCAATTTAAACAATTTCTTTTTATGAATGTTCTGTAAGTTCATGATCAAACATCGATCTCTGTCGAGAAAACGGCCCCGCTCCGAGAACAGCCCCGAGACGGGGAAGGCCACACGCCAAAAACGGCCTCACAATCATGAAGTTTGGCACCGCAACTTAACCCGCCTCACTACTAAATGAAAGCCTCCCTTCCGACCCTTGAAAACTTAGATTTGTATCCAAACATTCATCTTAATAATTATATTTTATGTGGGTGGCACAGCGCGGAGAGACGCTAGATCAAGTAAACCAAAGCGAGTTTTGTGTCTCCGCATCCGAGCCCTGTCGCCAGGGATCGCTGTCAAAACTAAGCTGCACGTGTATTTTGCGTAATCTCGATTGATTACTTTCTTGTCATCGAAAACAGAATATAGTTTGTGCAGCTTCGGCTTCGCTTTTTGCTATTACTGTTTTATTGAAATTCGTTTGCCGGGTACAAGCAGGCTTTGTCATCGCGACGATTCACGTGCTGCCGCGGGGCCGTTTTCACTTGTTACCTTATGACGCATATCAATAGCGGGCACTTAGGTTTTGGTCAAGGTACTTGGCAATTTATTCGAAGTTTGACCCCAGAACTATAAAACCAATAACTTCAGGGATAAAAACAGCAATACCGCCACCGCTACCACCAACAATAAATCATCATCAACAACATTAACAAAACGGGTAGACATAAAAAGCCAAAAATGGTGTTAGGATGCCTAAGATGGCTCTTGCCATATAAAATCACTGACAAACAGTAATTGAAAAAAAAAAACAAATGTAAAGGACGGGCGCATGTGACGAGACAACGTATCGCATTTTTTATAGTGTACAATATCGTTACCTCGCACTTTCGGTCGTGTAAACACTTGGGGGAGCCATTGAACTCTTCTCTTCTCTTCTACCATAGACAGTTCTCGCTATACTGTCTATGTTTCTAAAAATTAAGTCATCTGCCACTTTGAAATTTCTGTAGGCTCATCTTTTCAATCGAAAGTCGGGCGATTCCATGGTTCTTTGCGGCAATTAAGTGTACGTCGAGCTTAAGGAATGTGGTTACATTCGCGATGTTTTATTCGAAATTATTTATTCTAGGGTAAATGCACATAATTTATGCCGTTGGAAATACTGACCGCTCATAAACAAGACAATAAACTCAATATGTGTGCATCTTTACTTTTATTGTCAAAGAGCCAACGACACCCATAAAATACAAAATAGTTCAGTCCAGGTATTTGCAACTCTGCCATCAGACTGGTCCACAGGAAATCAACCATGGGTGTCTTTTGGCACGTGTATACGCCAGTCACCTAGGCGACGGTAATCCGCACCACTTATCACCATCGGGAAGGTACTCCTCCCCCTATACCACTGGCGATCCCGCCGTCAAGGCACTGCGTCATTCGACCAAGCATTGTTATTGTAATTTCCTGCATAAAATTAACAGCGAGGTCGACCGGTCAAATCCTCTTGGCATTTCCTGGCATGTGAACCAAGCGATAAGATCGAAACAGGTTGATTTGAAAGGCCAAGGTAAAGGAAGTAAGGAGCTGAAGTCGGAAGAAATTTCAGCAGAGGAGGAAGAAACTATGTGGCAGGCCGGAGTACTGGGAATAAATAATCCACAGAGCGCGAATTTCACCATGTTCTTTTTATTCGGAAAACACTTTGGAATGAGAGGTAGAAACGAGCATCGGCAACTAAAGTCTGGCGACATCGTGACCGGCCGCGATACCGAAGGCACTGAATATCTAGAGTTTCACGAGAGATGTACAAAAACAAGAGATGGAACTACAACAACTGCACGAGAATTCGCCCCAAAAATGTTTGCCACGCCAGGAAATCCTAAGCGAGATCCCATAGCGCTATATCGTGAGTACGTGAAACATCACCTGCAAGAAAGTTTTGAACCCGAGTTTGACTTTTACCTCACGCCTCTCCAACCTCACATGATCACGACGTCTGGTTTCATGCAAGGCCACTAGGTAAGAACACTCTTGGGAATTTGATGGCAAATGCAACGCGTGAAGCTGGTATATCGGGTCGAAAAACAAACCATTCAGTGCGTAAAACTTGTGTCAAGCGTTTATCGTCTGCTGGTGTTGCTCTTCATAAAGTTGCGAAGCTGACAGGTCATCAGAATGTTGCTAGCCTCCATTATTATGACCACAGACTCGATCTCAGTGAGCAGAAACAAATGTCTCATATTCTTAGCGACAGCAGCAATAGAGGTAAGACATTTAAAATCGGAACACTTGTTCAGCCAGAACCAGCAAGGGAAAGTTTCGAGTCATCACCGAAGCCGTCGCTCAAAACCGAAAACACGAAAGTTTAGCAAATGTTCGCCGGTTCCATAATGAATAACTGCACTCTGAATATCAACTTACCGTCATCGACGCAAGAGAACCTGTCACCAACTTATAATTCCCAGTTTAATTTCAACAAGCAACGGAAATACCGACGCATTCGGGTCATTGATAGTTCGGATTCGAGCCAGGAACTAGATTAGAATTCGACGGACTCTCCGACTTCATGCTTCAAGCTTTGAGAGTTTCTACTGAGTCTACGCATTGCATCTCGCGACTTTTGTTACTTCTGACGTTTTCACGAACATTTGAGCATCTCCCGAACACTTTTGACTTATCAATTTTATTAGTGGAGTGAAAAATGCCGTCGCTCCGAAAACATTTCAAAATTTGAAGTACAAGACATGATTCGTGCATTTGTTTCTTTGTTTTCCCGGCGCCCTTCAGTCTGGCAAACTTGTGTTGCGCATACTTTTCAAAACCCGACGTTTCAATCATTCCGTCGACATTTCAGTGAAATAAATATTGACATTCCTTAAACTGTTAAATACGAAGCCCAGTCTCCATTTTTTTGTTTTTAATCATGACATGTTGAATGTATTTCCAGCGAAAATCACCCCAGTTCAACGAAAAAATAGTTCCGGCTGGTTGTTTTTGTGTTGGCTTCACCGGACCGGTTTCCATGGATAACTATGGACACCGGTCCGTACATCGTTCACAGGCCTCGCTAACTTCCCGGATGTTCGTACTCAAATCAATGCACTGATTTGCACACATATCGAGGCATGTAACAAACCTTTACGAAAACGCAATAACCCCATCAACGCTGTCACAAAATCAACTTTTGCCGGCTTTAGCAATATTTTACTTTCAGGAGGAAAATAGTGGTCAATCGATGACGAGTCCATTTAAAACATATCGGGAAATCTTTGACAAAGACCAGAGATTTATGATTACTGTCACGATCAAGTTCATTACATATTAAGTAATCGAAAATTCAACATACAGTTTTAGTCTCTGATAAATACATATCTGATTGTTTCAATGAATTTTTGTAGACATCTTTGCCGCTATCTTTAGCTCCGCTGTCAGCGACGCGGAACTTAGCAAATACGCTAATTTTCCGTCGTCGCCGTACGTCCGTCCGTCGTTGGTCAACGAGTGCCTTCTCCTCTGAAACCGCAAATTCGATGGCTTTGAAATTTCGTATGCAGCTCACTTGGGGTGACCTCACTGAAGTTTGTTCAAATCGTGGTGAAATATTTTTATTTTTTCGGCATTTTTTTCTGTTTTTGGAAAAAAAATATTCTTCTCTTAAACCACATGTCCGATTATTTTGAAATTTTGTATGCGATTTTCCTAGGTTGGCTTCAGTTAGATTTGTTCGAATCGTGGTGAAATTTGCATATTTGTGTTTAACGGCAATTTTTGTCATTTTTGGTCAAAAAAATGTATTTCTCCAAATCCGCATGACTTGTAGCTTTGATATTTGGTATACAGGTTCCAAAGGAATATTTTTAATATGATATATTGAAATTACGATGAAATCTGAAATTTTATATATAATAGGGGGCAATTTATGTCATTTTAGTCAGAAAATTTGATTCTCAAAAAACTACTGGTCAGATAGCTTTGTTTGACATCCAGACGCTTACCCCACTGTCCATTAAAATATTCCCACAAAGGATTTCCGTATCATTTCAGTCAAACTATGAACAAATGATCGATCACAAGTATATTGGTTTCTTTTCAAAATTTGTGGCTATTTCACTAAAGTGTGTTCATTCAAGCAGACTGCAATCCGATGACACGTTGCAAAATTCTAATTTGCGATATAAAGTAACAATTAAGGTAATTGCAAATTATACAACCCGCAATTACTTCGATTCCCCAGAAGAAATTAAATATTCACCGATGTACGAACAGCTATCCCTGCCAGTAAGATTGATGGAAGGGCATGTGACGCAGCCAAAGGACAGCAAGATCTCATTTAAGTTTTACAACTCTGCACTAAAAATAAGGCAAAATATGTTCCACTCTGGTCACATTCAAAAATAATATACGAAATTTCTTATCTACTGACGTCTTCAACTTAAACTTTAGACATGTTGAATTTGGCAATATTTGCACACAAGCAAAGTGACCTGACAATATAAAAATGAAGAAGGCAATAAAATTTACAAACGGAAAAATTAGATGAGTGGGTGTTTGTTTGCCATCGCTAGTAGCAACGGCGTGTGAAATGTTCAACGAATTAAGTTTCTTGTATAAAGGAACGATATACATAAACGATGCAACACTGCTGAAGGATGGCTCTGTCCTTGCTGTTCAGACTTCTGTGTCTTGGAATCATTTTCAAGAGTACTTTGTGTACAGACCAAGGTAAGTGTGATACACAAAATCGATGACATCGTACGAGCAACAAAGTAAACGTTCATTAAGAGTAAAACATGTAAAAGTCATTTGATTTTATTTAAAATATATAAATGGTGTTAAAATTTTTGTCAAGTTTAGATTTTAACAAAATCTAATTTCGTGTGCATTTTTCGCGAAATTTCTCGCCTAAATTTATAATGATGGATAATCTTGTAGAATACAAATAGATTGCTTTCACTATTATTACTACGTAGTTCGTAAACCATTATGTGCAGGCAGCATACTGAGAGAATCTCGCGATGATCATCACAAGGAAAAGAAATGTGCCTTCACCTAGAAATATTCTAGAATCGGGAAAACTATCGTTATCTTGCATAATTGGTGATATCAACGCAATGACATGACTAAGCAATCATGAATTACTGAAGTGTAACGGGAGATAAGCAAAATAGCTTTTTTCAACAGCAAAAAAGTTACATGATAAAATTGGTCGGGAGCTACACGCTCTTGCTAACGACAGTGCGTTAGACATCCTGATGCAAAATAGTCTTTCCTATTTTTAGGGCTTTTTCTACAATTATAGAAAACATTCAGTTTTAACATCTTTATTGGAATTCTGAGACACGGTAATTAAGATATGGCAATTCAGAATCAGCTTTTCACAATTTTAGCCAATC
>LD347816.1:154545-167607 GCA_001465055.1 Ptychodera flava | reverse complement strand
ACGTATGCAATTAATATTGTATTCCATCTACATCAATATACGTATGAATGTATATCAAGCATTATGTCCAGTGAATTCCAGTGAATTACAAAGTTCATCATATATGCAAATGAATCATTAATTAACTTCAGAAAAATTAATGCCTCAAAACGCAGTCAGATACCTCTCGCATCAGTATCTGCAGCAGATCTCATCAACTTTGGAGCAGTTATGTCTGAGTTCCATGACTAATTAAAAAACTTGATGAAATATGCAAATGAGGTATTTATTTACTTGACATTGCCCAATTCTTCTCAGGACAGTTAGATATCTATCGGATCAATATCTGTAGCAGGTATCATCAAATCTGGTGTAGGAATTTCGAAGCTATATCACTAATTATCACTAATTACAAAAGTTTATTAAGCTTTCAAATTAGCAGATAATTGACATGACACTCACAAATTTCATGAAATTTTGTGCAGTGTTGATATATGTCAACACTGTTAATACTGCCTTATATATGAAAAAACATGATAGTTCATATATATAGTTCTTAATTAATATGCAATCCACACTAGCTGAAATCTAATCACTTCTTGCAATTTGTATACAATACTTGTCAATCAAATGTGACTTGATACCGTTCAGCCGCTTTTGAGTAACTGTGTAAACAGAAAGACACAAACACACTCACGGACAGATAGACATACATCGCTTCGACTTCAGCTCATGTGTGTGAACACATGAGCTAAAAGTTGGTTCATTTTTTAAAAAAATCTTAAAGAAATTATCTTTCGTCACTCTATCTTTGTCTCCTGTTTGGATATCAGATCACGGAGTCGACTTTCACGTGACTACTACTTTACACAGATGTTATTATTCTGTTGATTACACCAACTCTTGGCAAGGCAGTGGTTGCAAGGTTCGTATTCCTTGTCCTGTTGCTGTGCAATCAGACGTTTGTACTTTATTTGAATTCATTTTTTCACCTCGATGAACAATATAATAAATATATATATATATATATATATATATATATATATATATATATATATATATATATATATATATATATATATATATATATATATATATATATATATGTGTATGTGTGTGTACAGGGCGAGATCCATAACCTTTATAGACTACATTTATCACCCTGCTAGTGCAGGTGTTCAGCCATTTGCTAGGAAATCGTTACTCGAGCTTGCCGTATTACTGAATTTCAACTAAACACTGCATAAAGATTTTCTATTTTTGTACATACGCCTACTTGTTTTGGCATACAATCAAATGCATGAATGTAGCTGTAGGGTTATTTGAAGTTGTGGTAACCCAATTCTAATGGCACACAAAACAAAAACACTCACAGAATACCATTTACGTGTTTATAGGGATGTTTTGCACAATGATTAGATATAGCCGCAGCAAAGTTCTTTTTAGATGGCCTTTCCAATTGAAAATCATTACTTTTGTTAAACTGAACCGATTAAGTATTTTGTTTTTAAATTTCAATTGTGCCGCTGGTCTATTAGTGTATGTCAATTCCCTTTTCAGGTATCGTCAAAGTCCAACGTGAATTCCACTTTGTGTTTGTGCAAGCACCTGACAACATCTGTGGCACTGTGATATGGAAAACCCGTATACGCTAGACTACTGAAGAGTAAGAAGATGGTTCAAGATGCTGGCACTATGACATTACCATTCGCATTTGCTGTAAATATTAATCTTCAGGTGTCGGCCTTGACATTATACATTTTAAGTCAGACTGAAGACAACCGCCTATTTTCAGGAGTTTAATTCATAGATATCGAGTATCCCGAGTATGATATAATTATTTGAATGGATTTTTCATATCTTTTTGAACTGGCTGAACATCTTATAGCTAGTAAAAATCGATTGCTGTGCTTTCAGACTATAGTCATTTTAGTCATAAATTTAACCGTCGTTGTAATACTTATTGAAATATAAATTTTACTATAACCCAAACGGGATTCGAACCCCCACACACTCACGGCAACATCGCCTAGCTGCTAGGCCTCACACAAAACCAGTCGGCCACTGCTTCCAACTATTGAAAATAGTTGAATATATATTGTCTGTGGTAGTAATGGCTTGCAGTTGCTCGACACTTTATGCACCATCTGAAGTTTCGCCATCATTTACGTGTTCCGACTGCTAGCATTCACATTATTTAATATGGTTAGGTGACATGTTAAATTCTCGTCAATAGTAATTCCATCAAACCCATAAAATTTCACACCAATGAGCAATTCTAAGAAATACCTTGCATCTTCTCCTTGGTATGTAAAGATGCATGTTGTTTTTCTAATGTATATGTTCTTAAGTAGTGGCATGTTGACGTCATGCTTTTCTAGTTTAAATGTCATGAGACAAATCTAATATTCGACAAATGTGAATGTAATAACCAATTTTCATGAGTATAATATTGCTGAAGTTGTATTATAGTAATATTGTTGTTCTTAAGTGATATTATGGTGGCAGACTATCATTTAATACAGTCAGATCACTTTATCTTAGCTTGGTTTGGTTAGATAATATTATAGACGTTTGATTGATAAAAAAGTTGTTTATCCTTAGCTGATAGAAATATAGAAAAGTAAGTACGATTTTAGTATTGAGTGTCAAAACGCTGAGGTTGCAAAACCGCCAAGGTTAACGGGTGAATGTCGGCTTGTTGCATTTATGTTTAACTTCCTACATATCACTTTCCAAAATTATACAAAATTTTCAAATAAGAAAGAGGACAAAAAATGATTTGAGATTTGTATCATTGTTGAAACAGATGAGCGCATGTTTAGGGATTGTGAACAGACTCCATCGGGCAAAATGCTTGATATACATCAATATATACACATATACTGATTGTTTACATGTGTCAAATGCGTTAAGTATACACGTACGTATACTAATAAAATGCAAAACTACAGAGTACACTTAGTAGGAAAAGATCTGCATTACGTATACTCATGATCTGCATATAAATACACTACGCAAATAAAAGTTTGGAATGTTTCATATACAACGATATACGTTACGTATGCAATTAATATTGTGCTCTGTATACGTCAATATACGTAAATATGCTAGGCGCATATCAAGCACTTTGTCGAATGCTCGAACACTTTTGGTGAAGATAACATGATTAAAGCTATGAAAAATATTGGGTTTTTAATGCCTTAGACTTTTTGGGAAATGATATAGTAATTGTATGAAACGTTTTCTTGTAATTATTCTTTCACAATATAAAAAAACTAGCTGATTTGCTGAAAAAAAAGACATGATTGTTATTTTTACAATTTTGTGCGTTGCTAATGTTTTCGCAAATACGTTCACAGGTCGCATAAGAATTGAAAATAACATAATTGAGAGAAACAAATGGCACGGTTTATTACTGTTTGCTAGACTGATCCTATATTCTCATCTTTAAAGACGGGGAGCAATGTCAGCTTTTGTGATATATTGATTGGCAGTAAAATAAAGCAATAAGAGAGAAGCAAAACTGCGTTATATGTATTCAGTGAAACATGTTTGAAAGTGATTTTTGAAACAATGGTTAACTTACCCGAAGAAAAACTTTTAATTTTTACTTCTAGCATAGAATACCATTCGGCGGTCTGGAATCTCAAGAACACAATTTAAAATTTTTCTAGTATTTGACACTCAAAATGGCCGTCGATTCTTCACGAAACAAAATATAGAACTACTTATTGTCAAACTATCATACTTATCACATTCAACAGAAAGAAAAAATTATAAAAATAAGAAAAAACACGTGACATTTGGGATAATTGGACGTTGAAGTAATGTCTGTTTAATCTATAAAATTAATGTAAGCTCATTTGCTTTTAAGTCATGCACTTGTTTTTATTGATAATTCGTAATGTTACAACATTCAGCTATAAGGCACCTAACATTTTGAGAAATTCTAAAAATATGGAGATTCAGTTATCTGAAAATAGTTCCATCGTGTTAATTGTTCATATTGTAAACCTTTGAAACTTACGATTTAAAACCTTAAATGTTCGAATATCATGACATTTCAAGACAAGTCTGTGTTGTACAACTCTTAAACCTATATATGTTTAATATGTTTATTAAAGCTCCATAAGTTGTATTTTTTTGCTATTTGTACAGAACTTTTGGGGGGTTTCCCTACATTTTCTGCATTGAATCCCGAAACTGTAATTTAATGCCAAGTATATAGCATAGCAACACAACCTATATGCGTATTCAAGGATTCTATTCAAGTCCGGACTAGAATTCATTTGTCAACAATAAATAATGATCACTACACACATAAAAGCTGTGTTCACATAAAGAATACTCGAAATTTAAGCATAACGAACGCATTAGGGTCAGACATGATAGTTGATAAACAGAAGCAGAATACTGGAAAAACTTGTCACAAGTTACAGCGATAACGATAAGTTGCAACATTCCAATCAGCGACATAAGGTAGCAACTTGGTCTGTAGCTTAACATTCAACCTGGCGATAATTTGCTGATAATTTGAAATTCTCAGAAGTAATTAAATTCATTGAGGTAATACAGAGGCATCATGACATTGGAATCCCTGTATCGATCTCCAATTATTGTCATTTAAACATCCCTGTATGTTCAATAATCCCTATCATCCAGATTGTGATAACACCAGTCGACGATAAATCACATCTCCTATGTCGGAGCTTATATAGAGTGTGTGTGTTTAATATATGACAGTTAAATTTTCTTCTCCATATACACATTTTATTCTTCTAACACTCAATGTGACGGGAATATTTGGTCTGGCTAAAGTAACTATAATTAATGAATTTAAGTCATATAATGATGATGCTAAATGTCTGGAGTAGGAGTAGCATCCTAAATATTTTATAAAATTGTTCCGTTTTATATTCAAGACGAATTTTGGCTTAAACCTAAACAATAAGCATAGTCAACATTACAATCATTTATAAATAAATGCATAGCATGACCTTATTCCTTTTGAACAATCATGTATACACACTTTAAGGATATATAAGTGTTCAAGGATAGAACACCTATTTCACGCCCTTTTGTAACACTTTTCGAATGCGTCCAGACGTTCCGAAATTTAACACTACGTGTTCAACCAACGTTCAATTTTTGAACACACGTGTGCAAATTTTGAACACTATGTGTTCATCAGACATTATATTGAACACCATGGTGATCCATGACTGAACAGTATGTTCAAAAATTGAACGCATTTACGCTTTGAAAGGGCTGTAAAACATTTTGAACGCACGGACGCCGTTTAACGATAAGTGTGTTTAAGGCTAAAACACATAATATGCACTTGTTAAACACCTTTGATTTTGGGCGTTCAGGGGGTGTTCAAGCCTTGAAATAACAAAGCAGACCACTGATATTCAGTAAAATTATTTTATTCTAATAATAACACACAAAACATTCTTGAATAAACACAATCATTTAGTGTAGAATGAGCAAATAAACATGAACACTTTGCAAAGTTTGTCAGAGGAAAACACCACCAAAACATAAACAAAAGGAAATCCACATAAACACTGTAAATCGTTTTCAAAATATATTAACAAAGTAATGACACAACAGGCTTTACTAAATATTGTTGATTACGTTTTATGTTTACATTTGTAAAAACGTTAAAACAATTTGAAACAGCTCAAAATTTGGCTTACTTATTGTGTTTAAAAGACGTATTTGTATGGAATGCATACTCCTTTTTTGTAAGATGGTTTAGAGATATTACCTCTTGTATAGACAATTGTAAATTTGGAAAGAGTCAAGGCTTCTCTGATGCACATGTTATATAGTTGTCCACACTAAAGTAAACACAACATGTCAAGTTGTCAAAGTGTCACAGCAAAGCACAATGTGCAGAAAGTGGGTAAAGAGGGTCCTTATCAGACTGAGTGTAAAACCTATTTTCTTGTCCAACAAAGTCATTCTGAAACAAAAGGGTTTGTTTGTTTGTAATATCTTTAACTAAACCCTGAAAAATATTAATGACAATGTCACATATCTATCTACTAGATAAGGTCCGCGTCGCTGACAGCAAAGCTGAAACACATTTGCCAGGAACAAAATACGTGTTGATCTACAATACAAAATAATCGAAGATTTGGTAGCAGGCTATTATCAACTAAATGTTACTGGAGCATAAGCCTTCAAAGACGTGAAGTCTCCTTCATCGAAGAATTGAAGCAGAAAAGGACAGAAAATACAGAGTGAAAATTTCAGTAAAATTCAGAAATTCAGAGTGGACGTTTTTCACTCTTATTTTTCTGTCGCTTTCTGTTTTAATTTTCATTCCATCTTGCATCTGATAAGAAAGACTACACGTCTCTGAAAGCTTATCCTCCAGTAAGTTGATTATAGCGTGCTACTAAAGCTTGGATAAATTCAGAACAAAAATACAGAAACTTAGCAAAATTCAGTTACTGACCCTTGAAAGTTTAAGTCTACATTAGAGATGAACAGAGGTTCTCAGGCTTGTTTCCAGATAGCTACCTGTACACTAATCTTCTTCAATTTCTGTACCACCACCTGTAACAAATCCAATTTCCAGTTAAATCCAACTTTTCAATATCTGAAAATAATGCAACAATAGGTTAAATGGCGAGATGGGACTTAAATGAAAGACAAGGTTGCCTGATTAGGTTAAGGAAAAGGGGAGACTTTCATATACAGCGACTCTTTTCAATACTGTTACACAATATTGGCTTCTCCTTGTCATCAACTGATGAAAAGTAACACAGCCAACTCTCATATGCTGAAACAATAAAGTGAATACTCTGCGATGTTAAACTGATGTTTTACACGCGATTGTACCTACTAAAAGACATGTGTTAGCTGTGATTATGAAGCGGTACTGTTGTGTATCGATCACGTTCAGGTCAAGGGTTATCGCCACAGTTCTGCGGCTATGTCCCTTGACCCGAGTGCGATTGATAGGCCATGGCCTAAAGCACGGCTGCGTATTCACAGTTAGCGTTTAGTATACTAGCCATTAAAAGAAAAAAAAAACGGTTTTCTCAACATTCCAAAGTACTGTACAATTAACGTCAAAGAATAATAATACAGATGCGCACCGTATCATAAAAATGATATAAAAAATAGGTAAGTATCAACAGGTCATAACTTGGTGTTATTGCCATTTCTGACATTTGTCGTTTTGCCTAATTGTGCAGACTTCTGTGTCTATTGACATTTCTGACATTTTTTCACATTGTAACAAATAAAGCTAGACATGCTTCAGTCGTTTCCAGGTTGCACTAATGTTTGCCATATGTTAATGCCGTAAAAGCTATTTACCAGACGGAGTGTTTCAGCGAAAGATCCCGAAGCCTCAGGTGTACAACGAATTAAATGAAATTATTTCATTAATGTTTTATCATAAATTTTAGTGGAGGAATATGCAAATACTTAGTCAACATCGGCCACATATAATAACCTTTGGGTAAGGCTGTTACTCGTCAGAACAAACAATGAAATGAGTCAGCCAACACAGCTGAACGACGGTGCTTCTCTTTTTGTGCAGGTATCTATTTTTAGAAACTATTTTCAAGTATGTTTTTGGTGCCAACTTAGGTACATGCTAGAGAACGTGCCTGTAGCGACATAAATACATATCACAGGGATTTTTACAAGCAATTACTTTTCTTCACTGACTAGGCAACTTAAGTAATGTATTAGATAAGTTATTATTCTTCTTCTTGGCTTGGACTTTGTTGCTGTACGAATTTTATGGAGACAAAAACAAATTGCCTGTATCGAATGTATGGTATTCACCATTATTTCACTAAAACACTCTGGAAACCTTTGCCACAAATTTTGAGCGCTGTAATGCCATTCAAATTAAAGCAACTTTTCCTCAGCATTAAACACAGAATAGTGTCAAATAATCTGCTTGTACGTATCAGACGTCGTTTATTCGAGTAAATTCGCTCAAGCAGAGTTTAAGTTACCCGATTTTTTTAAAGTTGCGCCAAAAATGCAATAAAAGCTTGTGAGCGATGAAATGTTCACAAGTAGGGGTTTGGTGATCGAATGTTTCCGTCAAGTACACATGAGCAGTCGTTCAATCTTTCAATTTTTATTTCAATTCTCCATATCGGGATCTCTTTAACAAAACAGCTGGACGAATATAACATGAAATCGCCATTTCTCAGTGTTAATCTGTCTACCGTTCCGGAATACGTTCGTAATGCATAAACGCGTATCAACCACTTGTCGTATGCACCAGAGGACGATAACATTCATTATTAATATTGGTTTTATTTGCACGAGCCAAGAACAATAAAAATGAAATTGTACTGCTCAAACAGTTCTTGTTGTACTGTTCAAACTCCAAACAAATAAGACTACGTATGGATATTAAGCGAATCGATGGTGTTATTTTATTCTAAATGCAAAAACTACGGTTTCACTTTATGTGATATGGTGAGCCTGAAGACGACATATGCTACTAAGACCTAATTGACTAATTTTTTTCTTCCAGCAGTCCTCATGCATAGCGTCATCTCATTACGTCACTATGTGTTCAAACTTTCATACATATCTTTTCTCACACTTTATACCTGTTAAATAATCATCATTGTTGTTAAGTACTAACATTGATGTGAATGTGATGGAAAATGGCTCAAACATCCTGACAGAAGAGTATGAAATTAAATACGAAGTTTATAAATCAAACTGAGCCAAGCAAGCAAGTAGACGGAACGTAAAATTAGAAGGAGAACATGAAAACAAAGTTGCGATCATACGGGGTCTCTGTACCGTTTGGAATGTTTACAGTGGTGGTCATGCGCACGTTTTTTAAGAACGCCTTTCTCCGGAATGACGGGATGTTTTAGTTCCCGTTGGAAACGTGATAATGTACATTTTATGCTAATATCACTAAGGGCGCAGATCCTGGTGCCCCATCTTAAACGATGCTCAACACAAAGACAGTAAAGATGTGGCATACAATTCTTACCATCGCCAGCTTCTTCCTTATCTGCCGGTGAAATTGTCATCAAAACGTTTTTCGTCACAGCTTACACATAACCCTGCATCGAGATCACTTTTCACCTAGCGACTACTTAGACTCCTGGTGAAAACTACTGCGTCCATAGTCATGACATATATTTGACTGCCAAAACTACGATTTCCTAGGTACCCCTGTGAAGCCCTCTATTGATAAACTCTCTACAGAGCAAGACAATTTATGATTTAATTTCAGATGAAAAAACTATCGTTACAATTTATTGAAGCAAATCACTTCATTATAAAAGCAAGGTGACATGAATCAAGCATTTCAATACGGGCTAACAGGATTCTGTGTAGTACCTTCTGAACATCCTCAAAAATATGACACAACGATGCTCTTAATGTTTTGCTACCTTTAGGAATACTAGGTGTAATGGTGCAGCAGGCGTAGAATAAAACACTAGGAAAACGCTTTGCCTTCGCAATAATGTGATAACAGGCATTATCTACATCTCAATGATATTTTATACTCAAATCAGATTGGTTATTGTTTTCTTCTTTTCTTAGGTTCAAGCAAAATTTGCAATGTCATAGCTTCTATTCGTTTGAGAGAACGAATAATAACCCCATCAAAGTGGTCATAAAATTAACTTTTGTCGGCTCTAGAAATATTTTGCTTTGAAGGGGGGAATAGTGATCAACCGATTATCTGTTTACCGTAGCAGAGAAACCAGCACTCCTCTTTACTGTCCATTAAAATATCCCTCACAATTTTTCATTTTAATTTCAGTCAGACTATGTACACGTGATCGATTGCAAGTTTGTTGGTTTGTCAACATTAATAGCTGTTTCACTAAAGTTTGTTCGTTCGAGCAGACTGCGAGACGATATGACGCATTGCAAAATTGTAATAGGCGACATAAAAAGAGCAATTAAGGTAATTGAAACTTGAAGGAATACAACGGGCGATACCTCCAATCCCCATGAAGACATTAAATCGTCACCGATCGATGTTTGTACGTCTTTCCTCGTCAGTTAGATTGTGTTTACAAAATGTTCACTTGCACGTAATGTGCATGTTAACATCCCATGAAAATGGAATATTCATCCTGGCTTAAATAATTGTAATGTATTTTTATAAGACCTCGTCACCATAATGTAGAAAACAGACCGTTAATTTAACACAAAATTATAATCCAAAACATGAGAAATGTATGTGAAATTTACTAAGTATAGAAAGTCTTTCTAGAATTGATTAATTTATAACATACACTTCAAAGGGTATGTTTTTATTTATATATGTTACTCAATATGATCTTACCACTTAATGTTGGTGCTGCGTCATAAATTCAGTAGCATCCTATGTTGTATTCAAGTAAAAATCGACCTTTTACCTACAAGTCAGGCATAGTCTACGACAGCAAAGTCAACATCTACCTTATATTGTTTACTTTACTGTTTCTGTTCCCCTTTGCCTGTGAATTGTGTTGCCTCAGATGAAACCTGTTCACATTAGTTAAGAGGGCAATACAGCCTGTCTCAGCTGTTCGGATCCTGGACGTTGAGTCGAAAATGGGTGAGCCAAAAGAATGTTAAAGCTCGCGATCATATGCAGCGTATATCTTTGTATATGGAACATTCCAATGCGTTGATATGCGTAGCGTATTTCTATGCTTGATATACAACAATATATACACATATACTGATTCTGTACATGTGTCAAATACATTCAGTATACAGTACGTATGCTAATAAAATGCAAAACTACAGTGTACACTTAGTGTGCAAACATCTGCATTACGTATACTCCTGATCTGCATAGAAATACGCTACGCATATCAACGTATTGGAATGTTCCATATACAAAGATATACGCTGCATATGCAATTAGTATTCTGTTCCATATACATCAATATACGTAAATATGCTAAGCGCATATCAAGCATTCTGTCTAGTTGTTTTAAGGAAAGGCACGTGACGCAACCCAACGACTGTAAGGTATAATTTATATTTAATGCCACTACACTAGAAGCAAAACAAAATACTATCCACTTTTGTCATATTTACAAGTAATACACGAAAATTATTTTCCACTCATGCCTTCAACTTAAAGTTCAGACATGCTGAATTTGGCAAAATTTGCCCACATACAAAGTGATCTGATAATATGAAGATGATGAAGAAAACAAAATTAGCAAATTGGAAAATGGGCGGTTCGTTTGCCATCGCTATTAGCAACGACGTGTGGACATTTCAATAAAGTAAGTTCCGCGTTTAAAGGAACGATTAACACGAACGATGCAACATTGCTGAAGGATGGCTCTGTCCTTGCTGTTCAGACTTGTGTGTCTTGGAATCATTTTCAAGAGTATTTCATGGGCCGAGACAGGTAAGTGTGATAGACAAAATCGATGACATCATACGAGCAACAAAGTTAATGTACATGAAGAGTATAATGTGTAGAAGTAGTTTGATTTTACTTCAAAAATACAAATTGTGTTAAAAATTTTGTTAAATCGTTTCGATTCTATCAAAACCTAATTTTATTTGCGTGTTTCTCGAAAATTCGCACAAAAAATTTCTAATCATCAATAGTCCTGTTGGATACGAAATTGCTAAGTCAGTTACATGCCGGTAGCATACCGATATAATCTCGCGATGAGTATCACAAAGCAAAAACACTCAACAACATTTTAAGGATCGGGGAAAACTACTGTCTTCTCTATGTTACTGATTATAGCAAAGCAATGAATCACGAAGGCCACACACAACTTTAATACTCAAAATTATCAATATTTTGCCTGTAAATTGAGGGACATCTGGCAATTAACATCGCGCGCAAGTTGCCAGTACGGCGTCATTGCCACTCTATGAACACCTGACATGATGAACGAAGTTTATTTTCGCTAGCACTTGTACTGATCGATTCATGCATGCGTACCATGTCGAATATACCCTATGTAAATTAAATTATTTCCTACCACTTATATCACCCCATCAATTGCTAAATACCGAAGGGGCCAATACAGAACTCATTAATGCTTATTTTTAACATGAGCGAACGCGCTGCGGTTACGGGAATGTCCAGTCCTCTTCCATTGTTTCACAATTTAAAGGTGATATATTTTTCAGTTGCTGCTTCAACAGAATTATATTAGTCATAAATGGATAGCACCTGGGAAAAAACCTGAAAATCATTAAAAATAATGCTTAAATTTCAATGTCATCGTACGATATGGGAGCAAGTTATCTTGTCTATCAATTCAGCTCGTCTTTGAAATTCACGACTAACTACCAGAGTATTTTCAAATTATACGGTATCATCTTTACGACTGCAGCTTTTACACAACAGATCGGTCAGATGACATTGAACCAGATAAAGTGATATTCTTCTTTCCGTTACTAGGCGTTTCCAAGTAACGAATACGTCAGAAAATATTTGAAAACAATTTTATAATTCTTGTGTCGATACAAAATAAATATCATCATATGTTTTATAGGTTAACGCATGAATCAACTAGTGACCTTTATCTAAATGGCACTTGTAAGCAATTATTATTTTATTGAACCTCAGCTAAAGTATGATAATTTTACTGCTTGCAATTTGTTTATCACCATCGACAAAAACTGGTGTGGAAATTCATACAAGTGCTGAAAATAAATGTACGCTGGTGATAAATGAAAGGAGGCTTGATTTCACTTCAAATATCTTCTCTTTATATGTTGAAAAATATCTAAGATTATCATGAGATAGTTGAAAAGGGATGTTCCTTAAATATACCGATGCAAATAGCGCAGTCATGCGATCTGTAGGCAATGCGATACACCTTTGACAATAAAAAACGCGGCCAGGATATTTGTTGACGTTACAGTCTAATGTTGATAAGAAATTCCCGGCACGTAGATAAATTTCTGCCAAAAGTCTTGCCACCAAGAACTTGCTTGATTATTAATGATCCTCTGATTCGAATACTGTTATTTCAAATGATGTCTCTACAATGCCGATATATTCAGTGTGGATATCTTGCAGAACTTTACAAGAATTTCAAATTTTAGTTTTCATGTTAAATTTGTTATTGTTTATAA
>LD347816.1:127012-152996 GCA_001465055.1 Ptychodera flava | reverse complement strand
GAAACTGAAGCATTACTTTGGCAGACTGTGGGGTAGCCCTGTATTTTCAGTGGTGTAGTCAGATTTTAAGTCCCCGGTGGGATTTATAAATTTGGTCATATCCGTGCGTCAGTGCGAACATCAGTGCATGCGCGCACTCGTCCGTCCGTGCCTCTGTCCGTTCACGAACATTTCTCAGATATGCCAGGAGTGATTTAATTCAAACTTCATACAAACATTTCGCTGAATGTCATACATATTCACATCGATTTGTTTTGTGATCTGATCCTATATGACCACGTGACGGCGCAGGGGCAGGAGAGTGGCAAAGTAAAATATAATCATAACTGTTATTGACACCGTGGACTCTTTAAAATTAATTGCCAGCATTTTCAGCGTGTTTACCTCGTTCATATGCAGGACAGTTTTCTCTATTTTTTTATTTTCTGTCTTGATATTTATGATATCTCGTATCAACGATGAGGGGGAGAATTTTAGTTACTAGCTATTGGCAGACATATGTTATATTGATGGCGTGTTAACAAATGACACTTTGCATGTTTCTCATTTCTTTCTTTACAAGCACTCAAAAACCTGGCCGCGCAAAAACATATGAAGTGTATGTGAAATTAACTAATTACAGAAAGAACTTTTATGCTATGTAAATTTTACATACACTTCCCATGTTTTGTTTATATATTACATGTGTTACCTTAGTATGATCGTACTATTTAATGTTGGTGCTGCGTCCAAAATGTTTCAACCAGCATTCTATTTTGTATTCAAGGATAATTTGACCTTCAACCTACACGTTACGCATGGTCAACGCTAGCAAAATCAACATCTACGTTGTTATGTAGTTTAACATTGCTGTTCCTCGTTGCCAGTGAATTGTATTGCCTAAGATTAAACCCGTTCACAAGAGTTAAGAGGGCAATGCAGCCTGTCTCAGCTGTTCGAGTGGTGGACGTTGAGTCGGAAAAGGTTGATAGCCAAAGGAACTGTAAAGGAAAGGAATGTGACGGAATCTAATTATAAATATAAAGACAGCAAGGTATTATTTTATATTTTACACCTCTGCGCAGGAAATAAGGCAAATGCTTTTCACGGTTGTAATATTAACAACTAAATTACACAGGAATTCTCATCTACTCATGTCTTCAACTTAAAGTTCAGACATGGTGAATTAGGCAACATTTGTACACAAGCAAATTAACCTGCGAATATAAAGATGGAGAAGAAAATAAAATTTGCATATGGGAAAATTAGATGAGTGGGTGTTTTGTTTGCCATCACCCGTAGCAACGGTGTGTGAAATTTTGAATGAGTTAAGTTTCCCATTTAAAGGAACGATATTCATTATCGATGCAACATTGCTGCAGGATGACTCTGTCCTTACTGTTCATATTTCTGAGTCTTGGAATCATTTTCAAGAGTACTTTAAGTGGCGACCAAGGTAAGTGTGACAAACAAAATCGATGACGCTGTACGAGCAACAAAGTAAGTGTAGGTTAAGAGTAAAATATGTAAAAGTCATTTAATTTCACTTCAAATATATAAATGGTGTTAAAATTTTTGTGAATTTTTTCTATTCTAATAAAACCTAATTTTCATGTGCGTGTTTCGCGACAATTCTCACAAAAAATTAATCATCAATAGTCCTGTTTTGCTTTCACTATTATTACTACGTAATTCGTAAACCAACCATGTGTTGCTTGTAATGTCCCATTCTATGCCATTAGCATACCGGGACAATCTCGCGATGAGTATCACAGGGAAACGACACGTGCCTTCACTCAATAAAATAATTAAGTTTCAACTTTTAAACTACTGTTTTCTTTACATTATTGGCGATAGGATCGAAATGAAACAGTGAAGCAATCGAGAATTACTAAAGTGCAGATGGTAATAGACAAAAACATATGTGTGTACATGTTTTTAATCGGAAAGCAAATATATGACAAAATTGGTCAATTGCAACACGCTCTTCCAGACACCAGTCCATTAGATATTATACCAATTAAAAAAGTTCTTTCTATTTTTCAGATCTTTGTCTAAAATTAAGGAAAACGTTCAGTTTTAACATAAATAAAGACATTGCAATTCAGAATCAGCTGTGCACAATATGAACAGATCCGTCAACGGGGAGAAGACATATTGTTTCAATTGTTTCGATTACATGCTAATTATTTAAATCATAAAAAGGAATGAAGACACCCTTGAGACTCTAAACAAATGTTACAAAAATAACATGCACTTTATTTTTATAAATATAAGAATGAAGGCTACACACAATGAGTTTCTTCTCCGAATTTAATATCGAGAATTACCGATGCATTGCCAGAAAATTGAGTGAAATTAAACTATGTACATAGCGAGCGAGTTGCCAGTATGACGTCATTGCTACTCAGAAAACAACAGCCATTATGCATATAAGTTTTCTTTCGCTAACACTTGCACTGATGTATTCAAGCACGTGTACTCTGCGGAACATCCGTGATCAAAATGAAATTATTTCCTACCACTTACCACCCATGAATTGCTAAATACTGAAAGGGCCAATACAGAAATCATCAATGCAGATTTTATCATCAGCGAACGCGGTAACGGGAATGTCCAGTTCTCTTTCACTGTTTCACAATTTACGGCTGAAAGGTTGTGAAGTTGCTGCAGCAATAAAATATATCTGAAATAAATGGATGGCATTGGGGGAATACTCTAAAAATCACCAAAATCATGCTTTAAAACGGACTGTAATTGTTTACAAATTCGATAACGGAACACGTTTTCTCGTCTATCAGTTCAGTCCAGCTTCTCCCTTTTTTCAGTTTTTATGCATGATATTAACGATATTTTGTATCAGCGACAGGGTGGATAATAACACTTACTGGCTTATAATAAGAGGTCATTACCCATTGTAACACACCTCATCCGCAGTCTGTATTCTAATTCGCCAATTGATAGTCACGTGGGATACATTCTTTTTGTGCTGATCCACGTAAACGACGTCATCGGGCATCATTCGTTTGAACTGTTGCCTGCCAGGCATCAGTTCTGAAAAATGATGCCCGCTGACGTCAAAAACGATATTTGACGCGAACGCGGACCTGAATGTAAACAAAGATGTCGTCTGCGGCCGATCGAAACGATAATCCAGAAATTTCTTGGTTTATCCTACTTTCTGAAGAAGAATTGAATGCTTTGGTTTCCAACAAGGACTCGATACGGACAAAAACTATAATCAAAGGTGAATTGAACGTTTTGCAGAAGTACTGCGGTCTTTTTAGGAAAAACTTTTTCTTACTGAACCACTCCAACATATTACATCATAGACCTACATGCGACAAGTTTTGTGTATAGTAGGTTCTTATGCATGGCTACGGATGAGGTGTGTTACAAAACACATATTGACTGGCATGAGGGCAACAGCATACGTCTTTAACCCCTCGGGCCTGTGAGTCAACCCCCAAAACAGACTGTTTCCCTCGGCCTACGGCCTCGGGAAACAGTCTGTTTTTGGGGGTGACTCACAGTCCCTCGGGGTACAGACGTATGCTGTTGCCCTCATAGCCAGTCAATATGTGTATAATGTCGCCTGTTCCTGTGTCGTATCAGCATGAGTGTCATTTGTGCTGCGTCAGACACGAGACGAAGTCGAGTGTCTGACGCAGCACAAATGGCAAGAATGCTGATACGACGCAAGGAACAGGCGATATTGAGTAATAACCGATTTATCATGTACCCATGCCCATAATTTTAGGCAATTTTCACAAATACAACGAAAAACCTTACATTTTGAGGCTTTACGTTATTACGCCTTGCGCATAAATATCAGAATGTTTATGTGAACAGGCTTCATTCATAAAGTATACGACGAAGATGTCAACATCACGCGCGACATCGCTGCAAGTCGTCCATATCTCAATGAAACCCACTAAGAAAGATACCGGGATACAAAAATCGTCATACAGAAGGAACGTTTTAATGTACAATATACTATTACAATTGTAACTGATCAAAAACTGCTCAGCTTTAAATCTGTCCTGATTTCGATCGTCGTACGGCACGGAGCTCGCGCGGAGAGGACGCGATTTTATTAGTTTACCCTTAGAGTTGCCATGTCAACAGTCGGCGCGCGCGCGACATCACTGTCACGCCACGCGCTCACTATCTGTTCGGTGGAGACCGTGCACAGTGCCAGCGCCATGCGCACGGCAGAATGTTTGCTAGAACTTGACCTAAAAATACCATGGGGAAAAATTTCAAGACTCAACCTGATATTTCCGTATTTTGCAACCTGAAATACCCGTGCTCCTCGAAGCCCTTCAAGTTTTTACGTCGGCGACATCGCTTCGCTGATGACGTTCATCGTGCATATCTCGACGTTTACCGTGAAATATCACGGCTGATATTACGGTGAACGTCACTAGGATGTAGCAATATGGGCATGGGTATATGATGAAAGAGATATATTTTATAAATTGCATGGTATAAAATAATAATTTGCACGTTTCGTATTTGTTTATTTACGAGTACTCAAAAAAACATGGCGGCGCCCATGAAAGTAGGGTACACTTCCGGTTACTCGCATAGTATATTATGAATATGCGCATGCGTAGTCAGTAAGCCGCTGGCGCGACTATTACCATTTGGCCTTAATTATATAACATTGCCAGGGAAAAAACAAACACAGACAAAAACACATGTCTATTAATATAAGTTTAGTCTTAATTTGGTTTCTTTTAGAAAAATAGTATTTTTATTTGTAATAGTGTTGACATTGTGTTTGATTTCTTAATCCCTAGCAAAAAGATTTTTACTTTCGAAAGATGAGTACGCAAGGATGATAAATAACACGTAGTCATGGTAAATGACAATAACCCCGCTGCGGTGTGCACAAAATTTGGGTACAAATTTCGACATACCTCTTGCTATATTGAGCGTATTGCATCAAAATCGTTCAAAATTGTTTCATTGATACCAAGAAGGATACACAACACGCGTGAGGAGCTCAGACGACAAAAAGTGACATAGCTGATAATAGCGCCATTATTTATTTTTTTTTTTTTATTTAAACTTTATTTATTAATCTCGATAACTCCATAGGTTACGAAAACCTCTTTTCATGGAGGTCGAGACACAAAAAGACATGAAACACAATTACAATCAAACATTAAAAGAGACACAGTACAAATCACGCAAGAAATGATACAGTGCGTGAGAAAACAGCATTCACTAGTTTCGATGTACTTGGTTAATAAATAATTATGACAAGCCTTTTTAAAATCATTAACATTTTCCAGCTCCCTAAGATAAAAAGGTAAATTATTAAATTCAATTGCACCTGTTACTTGAAAAGACCTTCTGAAAAACTCTGTTCTTGCTCTTGGAATATCTAAAAGATGCTTATTTGCAGATCGTAGGTTTCTCGAAGGACGGTATTCGTTAAAAAGTTCATAAATATTGCTTGGTGCGAGCTTTTTCTTAGCTTTAAAAACTAGAACCAGCCTGTTTAATTGAATTTTAAAAGCAAGTGGTAACCATCGTAAACTATGATAAAGACCCTTGGTTGGCACACTGGAATCAGTATCAACAATAATACGAATTGCACGTCTTTGTAGACGCTCTAAAATCTGTAAATTAGTATTTGATGTTGAACCCCAAACAATAGAGCAGTAACAAAGGTAAGGTAAAATAAAACTACAATAAAATATCTTCCTTGAATGTCGAGTCAATATTATATAATACGGCAACTAATGCAGCATGGAAACCAGAGGTCAAATTTAAACAGCACCCGCAATCAAATAGCCTCGTTTTCAGTTCAAAACAAAGATCACCTCCTGACTTTTCCTTGTGCGCTGACAGTGCCTTGAACTGCGGCCCGTATGGACATTATACAACAGAGATCACTGATTTTATGAATAAATTCTGTTTTAAGAGTATTATCCTGGATTTTCGTGACCTGCCAATTCAAAATAAAAGTCAATGTCGAAGGAATGCTGATGTTTATTTATTTATTTATTTATTTATTTATTTATTTATTTATTTATTTATTTATTTATTTATTTATTTGTTGCAACCCTCTTTATGCGGGGGCTAACTGAAAACAACAGGAGCAGCAAATTACACAGGGCACTAAAATGCAAATAAAACGTTACAGAAGAGCTAGCTGAAAATCTAACAAAGAACACAAGCCATTGTTATCAACCAAACCATATTGTTAGTGTCTAAAGCTCAAAAGGAAAAGTAAGTTAAATTGAAAAATAATTTTCTACTATCTACTCTATGCGTTTAACCAGTGTTGCGTATTCAAGTATGGCTTCTATACATGACAGTGAACGTTGGCCAGTAAAAGGTCTTGCAGTGTTTGAACATCGTCCAAACTTCTACAATACATGTTCACTTCGCCAATGGCTTCGCCAGCTTGCCGAGCTGCCAACGCCGGCTTGTACTGAGCCAGGCCATATAAGTGCGTAGCACGAATAACAGTTAATCCGATGATTGAAGTTGCCTTCATTTCCATTTCTTCATCCTGTGTGACAGGAAAAAGTCAGGCATTGTTGTGAATACGCAGCTTAGTAAATACATTGAGGTTAGTATTGTAGATATTTGACCAAGGTTCGACGACCGCGACAGCGCGATGACATTTAAGCGCTCGCGACATGGCCTAACAGCTTGCGTCAACCAAATACAGCGACGCCTAACCAAACCGGACATATTACCCGCTGTCTCGATTGAATTCAGCCTGGTATTGATTAATATTGACGTCCCCTTCGAACTCCACGACTGACGAATCAAGACATATGTCGTTTGCTTTACTATAAGCTACTGATTCAAATAAATTGCCTCTTAGTTTTGAGTGATATTGAAATAACTCAAGAAGTTGATATCAAATTTAATCGTCTTTTTGGTGGGCTCGTTAAAACGCGTGCGGATCAAATCGCCTGAAAATTAACCAAAAGCATGGAAAAGAGCGAAAAAGTCAAACTACTTACTGCCAAACAAACATGGTCAAGGGGAGAAAAAAGTACAAATTAAAACCACAAAGATATTCTTACAATTTTAACACGGAAGAACGTCGCAAATCGACTCGAACAGAGACACTTCCGGATAGCCAACAGACACACGAGAACACGAGGCAACCAATCACAGTGCCGTGGATGAACATTACGCGGTAAGGAGCCCTAAGAGAAAGGGTCCAGCCAATTAGTTAGCTGCAAGACGACCTTATGGTCCTCAAACACCAATCACTGTAGCCATAACATGTGTCTTGGACGTAAATCGTAGGTCATTTTGGAACAGGGCTATTGAAACAACCTGGACTGTTAAATGGTATTCCTTACCTTTCTGTTCTTGAGAAAATACTCGTGATAAATAATCTTACTGGAAAGCGGGAAGGTTGAGAGATTATTAATGGTGTCAATATGAAACTTTCATTTCTTAAGACGGGACATTGACCTCATATTTATCTGCTGCTTGTAAGGATTATATATGTGGCTTTATTTGCCTTAGCTTTCTTTATTAATAAGCTTTTCTCTATCACCATTGCACCGACTAATTTTGGATTAGTGTATCCTGAGCTAAGTGGCTCATGGCAATCACGGAAAAATTCCTGCGATCGACCTGACCATATCCTGAAAGAGTTTTGCTTCTGCAAACATCGGATCATGTCCGAGTTTTATTATGTAAAGAAGATTTGTGGTTTGATTCGTACATTTTAAATTTACTAGTGGAGTCAGCCAACAGAAGTTATCCCTCGTAAAGATTTAATACTCTGGTATGTCTCAGTGGGATTAACTCAGCTTGTGTTGCTACTTCGCTCATAATCAGTATTTTATTATTATACAGCAAGCAACAACTGCTTTACTTGCCTTTTCCGTGATAATCGCTAAATATTCCCGACAATAGTTAAATCAATCTACAGCAAGTCTATAAGATCGGTCCGATTGCTAGGAAATTATTGTGGTTACCATTATCAATATATACTGAATGGAATAGGGTTGTCTTTAATATTTGAACCTATTGACAACTCACAGTTTTGGTAAATGAACTGTCAGAGATTATTCAAGATTTTTTACATTTCATGAGTGAAGCAAATCTTTTCTTAATCGCTGCCCGTTGCAGTACGCTACACATGTACAGCCATGCGAAAAATGATGTTATATTGTGAGAAGTGTCAATTTCGATCTTGGTATTGAGCTCTAGATGCCGTGGGAAACCTCAACTCTCACATTTGCTAAGTTCAAAATAGTAAAGATGTCAGACAGCTATACATTGTATAAAATGCTCAAAGCTTTGATAACTTCAGATTGAAACTGGGATGGAGCGAAGAATCGTCCTCATGATCATTTGGAGGCGATTGATGAGTACTTGTTGAGCTTTGAAGAACAGTTTTGTAACCGAAGCAAGTCAAACTCAATAATCCTCCCTAAAATACCAATCATTTACATCATGTAAGTATAACTCTTGTGTTTATACATGTTTATATTTCTTTATAACAGAGACATCCTGTATTGTGTGTGAACATGAAGAGGTGACCTTAACATGCAATCAAGGAATGATCAAAGTTACAACAGCAACTTATGGACGGACAGAGCGTTCCATCTGCCCGCATACTAACTCAACTACAAAGAACACTAGTTGCGGGGCAACTGACAACGTTTTAGATACAGTTGTGGAAAAATGTGACCGTATCGAAATATGTAGTTTTCGGGCATTGAATACAGTGCTAGTGAATGGGGACGATCCATGCGTTGGAACTTTCAAGTATTTGAATTATTCCTATTATTGTCTGCCTTACCAGCCAAGCTGTGGAGGTGCGTCGTTGTAGAAAATATAAGTTACTTTTAGACACGTGTTAACATTTGGAATACGCCCATCACTAATGTTGTCATGAAAAGACTTGAGGCCTATTCAGGAATCAATTTACCCCCCCCCCCCCCAATACACTACACATCACTCTCTTTGAAGTAATTTTTTAATGAGTGCGATGCTGCCGTTGTACTTTTGCTATTACTTTAAAAGAATATGATAACATCCTTCATCTAAGTCAACATAAAGTCTTTTTCATGGATATATGAAAAAAACGCAGGCTCTAGATGGGCAACGCAATAATATGGTAACTCCATACTTGTCATTAGTTTTTTTATATGTCTGTTAGGGGCGTTACTCCCTCATTTTTGACGGTGTTTTTGAAAAGTACAAAGTAGCATATTCATTTTGACTTTAATAAACAAAGTAACTATAATAACGACCGCAAATAGTGTATGGCTTCAGAAGCGGATGAGACAAAAACTATCAAAAACAAGTCTATGATATCACCCCTAAGAGAAACATAGTACACATAGCTTTATTTTATTCAAAAGTCGTATTCTGAACGCCGATATCCAAAGATATAACTTACATAATATTTTCGCTTTACTTACTTCTTACTTCTTTCTTACTTTACTTACTTACTTACTTCTTGTAAAAGCAGTTTTAAGCATTTTCATTGATTACAATAAAACAATGATCATCATGTACTTTATCTCTACAGAACATCTTTGCGATTGTGCAGAGGGAAGAGCTTCTCCTACCACTGCGGCATTCGACCATACAGACAACAGTACGTAGCAAAGTCACTTTAGTGAACTGTTACATTATTCGAAATAAACAACAAGGACAAAAGAAGAATCTTAAAGAAAAGTCACTTTATACTTTTTAAGCTGTTTTTATGGCAAATAATGTGATGAACTGAAACTTAGACACTGTCACTTTAGTACCTGCCATAAAACATCATAAAAATGTGCCCGTTAAGAAAATATAGTTGTTAATCGGTTTAAAAATAAATATATCATATCAGTAGAAGTTTATCGCATGAAACATTTAATGTTGACTTGTACATCATCGCGCTTTTAAGCAATATTTCTTATGAAAGATGATATGAACCCCCTCTTAAAATATAATTTCAAGTAGCGAAGAATCTAAAGTTTGGTATGGTAGCAATAATTTACTCGGAGGATGAAGGGTGTACACACGTTAGTTTTGGTATAATGATAAAAATTAATTTAAGTCAAAACTTGCTACAGCTTCAAATAATTAAATTTATCATCAGAAACTATATGTAGGAAAAATCGATCATTTTGTTTTCCATATATTGTTATTCTTAAATGGCAGGTATTGAAAGACTAATATGTAAAAGACTTAAAAAGTTATTAGAGGCATGATAAGCAAAATTGAAGCGACTCTTATTCAAAATGTAACCTGTTATTGCTAAACAAAACTTTCCTTTTGGTATAGTATTTAAGAAAAAAAATGTGAACAATGTACAAAATATTAACCACCGTATTTGAGGTAATGTATTTTTTATTTTGATAACAAAACAAAGACAAGCTGGTCAATTGGGTGATTTGCATAAAATTACACAAATTTACCCTTCGTTCTTACCGACTTATGATTGCTTGATTCTCTGAAAGGTGAACCCAACCGATTTTTTAGTCTTGGGCAAACAAATTAATGAACAAATAAGTGAATCTTTGCACAACGAAAGTGATTTTGAACAAAATACATTGTGTCATGTTTAATGCGGACACAAGCAGTGTAAAGTCACAGGAAAATCAGAACAACTACATGAAGACAGATGACAGAGTCGTTTAACTAACTAGAATAAAGAGGATTAAAGACCAATTTACGCTCATCAGTACGCGTGATGTATTTGTCACATGAATGCCAGACGCTGGGTATGTGAGGCACAGACGTTCGAATCAGCAAACAACACTTGAACACTAGGTTATCATTATGCGTAGTATCTTTTTATTTTAATTTCTATATATTTTCTGTGTGAATTTTGGCAAGCAACCCTATAAATTAACACCTTGCATTAACACATATTCTACGATATTTTTAGAGCATACACCAGTACAAGAAGTATTGACTATGATTTCCCGAAATAAACGAAATCCTGTAACCTAACGCCACCTTTAACGCCTCCGCTCGTAAAACGTTTTCTTTGTAAATTTCACAAATGTCTGTATCGCAGAAAATCGAATGATTTGATTCAAGATTGTAAATATTTTAAGAATAGTCGTCTGGTAAAGATTTAATTTATCATAAATATTACACAAATTTCGTATATTTCCTAGAAAAAGAATGAAGCGGAATAATTCGGAACGCACAACAAATCCGATAATTCACATCTTACCACGAAAACGCGTACACCACTACGCTCCTACAGACGTACTCGTAATTCTGTGAAACTAAACCTCTCTCATGTGTTTCTCAACTGCCGCGCGCATTTGAGCATTCGTCTTGCGCACCACGAAATCATCATCGTCACTTTTTTTGTTGTCTGTGTCACTTCACTACCAAAGCCGAGTGGGCGTGTGACGTATCCTTCGCGTAAACAGCGCGGAAACAACTTCCGTTCGACGTCGATAGACCAAAGTGTTGGTTTAAAGGTGTACTGTCACCTGTTCCAATTTTGCCACAGTTACCATGGAGAGAGAAAATCTAACTAATCACAGATTTTAAGCGGGTGGCCGCTTTTCAAAAACGGCGACCTCACATGGGCCTCCTCACATGGGCATTTTAAATACCAAAGAACGCCCCTATGACCATATATGGGCATATTGAGATTACAGGTGACTGTATACCTATAATGTAACAACATACCAACTTGAAGGCAGGTATTTATCGCAATATAGGTACATATCGTACATGCAGGACAAGTCGGTAGGAGAGCGCTATATGGACCGAATAGTATCAAAATCATGCGCTTACCCGCCTGCGTCGGAGCTAATTTGCTTAATTTTAAATTAACTGTATACGACAAATTAAGTCATTAAACTTACATTAAGGGCAATGCACATGTTTTCAGACAAATAATGCGCCATCCGTTACTATTGTTATATATCTTGTACAAGTCAAATTGAACATGTGTTATTGCAGATGTAAATGTGTGCCAAGGCAAAGACATTTGTTCGACCCTGCTAACAAACCAAGAGTGCATCGACGATACTGGAAGTTATGCATGCGTTTGCAGAGAAGGATTTAATGAAGTAGAGAGCGCCTGTATTCCTTCATCTCTGGATAATACACAATGTAACTTTCACGGTAAGCTATATACAGAAACAAATGTAAATTAAGGTAGCCTGGTTTGGATCATAACACATTCACTATTATACTGTTCTCGATGTTTATCTACAGATGTTAGCTCAGTGTAATGTTTTGACACTTTTCATGAAACGCGTATGTGATCGGATAAAATGGCCGTTCTCACCATTTGTGGTGACGCCTAGATGAGCAGAATAAACTCGTTTGTGTCCTTTAGTAAAACACAAAAATATGTAGCCAGTCTGTGTTGTTTTTGTATAAAGGATAAAAAGGTATCAGACGCTTTAATCCACACTAGTTTATACTCAAATTACACCTTTCGCTACTATGGCAAAGGCTCCACTGGGCTAGATTGCGTCAACATGAACTTGACAATCTAACATGTAACATGTAACCGGTAACAAGTTTCTTCAAAACGATTTTGTAGTTAGACACATAGTCCAGTTATATGATTTTGAATATGGAAATTTATCGCGCAGTGACCTTAGGACATTTGCTGCTCGGTGACTTGCACCAGCTGCTGGGTAGTCAACCGCAACACTGCCCGAGCGTGTAGTATGTCGTAAGAAGCAGACGGGATGGAATAACTCATATATGTCAGCAGCAAATATCTAAAACTTAGAATATCCCGTTTGAGCAAAATTATGGAAAATGTCAAGCAATAGGCTTTCACTAATCTTGAAGCTTCTTAAGATTTTGAGTGTGTTCTTGGTAACAGAGCTGATTTTCATTTGAAGTGTTAAATAAAAGATGCATGTCATTTAACTATTGACGTTCGGGAAAGCATACCTGTGAACTTATGGTTAATTTACTCAATACTTGTTTCGATTCAACTCAATATTCATTTTCATTTCAAATAGATTTATCAGTCCAACAGATGTCCAAACGCTGTTCCGCTGGATCTGACAAGGAAACTAATACCCACTGGGAATCCACATCAGCTAACTGTAGCACCAACTGGAAAGAATGCCCGGAAAATGCACTTGGTAATCGTTTTCTTAGTTACTTAATACTAAAAAAGACAACTTATTTGGAAATTTTTATCATGATTAAACTAATAAAAATATGAACATCTTTCCGTAATGTATTTGGTTTTAGGTAGTATGCGCCTCGAAAGTGAAAAACTTATACCTCTACTCAAACTTGGCTGAGTGAAACTTTAAATCATTCTTTTACCAAATCAACGAATAAAAATCGGGGGTCACCGTGCAGAGTTTGGAACTAGCAAAACAAATTAACCAACATAATGCAATATTTACAATTCAAAATGGCCTTTATTCCTGTGTTTACGTTATTGGAGAAAATTTAATTTTGCATTTTCGAAAATATATTAGTCGGGGAAGTTTTTCTTTCTCCAAGAGCTTTAAAATGAGCCCCCACAAGTGGTGGACTAGAAAAGAATTGTGGAAAGTATATAGTTCGACTATCTGTCCCCGAGGCGCGTTCTACCCAATGCGAAGTATCATATTTCTTTCTGATATAAACCACTGTGACCCTAGCATTATCCTACGTCTTATTCTCTCTCTCTCTCTCTCTCTCTCTCTCTCTCTCTCTCTCTCTCTCTCTCTCTCATATGTATACATTATTTGCTTTTGTTCTAACAAAGGTAAAATGCTACGTTTCTGCGACTCAAATGGTGAATGGTGGCAACCCTACACCACTGAATGCAAAAGCAAAACTATCGTGAACATGATTCATCAGGTGAATATGTTCATACGCCTTTTCTTTTCGTACCGGAAGGGGATATTGTTTTTGCCTTTTGATTTATTATGTGTCAAATAAAAATAATATTATGATCCTCTTACCATGAAAATCGTTACCTTTGATGTTGTGCTGTAGCATTCACACAATTGGCATAAATAAAATGCACAAATATGATACATATTGCTCTTCGTTAGTATATATTCAAAAAGTGATTACAAATTCGTCATACATTGTGTGAAGGATTACATTTTCATCATCATCGATATTTTACCAAGACTGTTCAGTCGGTGAGTCCTAAGTTTTGTCACACAAGAGAAGGATAATAAATTGCATTTGTCTTTAATATTATCACAATACGATAGATCATTTGGCACTTTGAAATGGCAATAATTATAAAAGTGTGATGCCATGATACGACTATGTTTAATCGTTACCTAATTACACTGGGTTAAATATTTTTAGGAATGATATTAGCCTATTGACCAACCAGGTATTCGATCACCAAATTAACCATACAACATGGCGGATTCCTATTCTTTGAGTCTTTCGTTGGAGCAAACATAGCTTACACACACCGCAATATCAAATTGCATATTATTAATTTCACTATTGCTATTTTCCAATCAGACAAAAGACATCAGCAATCCATCTAATTCAGCAAGCTTGATGAACAACATCACTCAGTCAGTCGACACAGCCTATGCCGGGGACATAATTCTCGCAGAGTCTCTTATGTCTGATATTGTTGGTAGTGACCCACTGTCTTCGCAATCGAACAATCACGACAAAACTACGTACCTACAGGTAACTCTGAAAATTTTTATATACATGACAATGACATCACCCTCATGCCATCATGCATTTGAGATTATAAATATGAGATCATACAATAGAGCAAACACAAACTGACACAATTGGTGGTACTATTGTTACCATTGATCAGATGGTACACAGTTGCCTAAAGACCAGATCTTCTCTGATAAATTACTGTATAAATGACGCTTAACAAACAAGTAACGACTAGAAAGTAAGAACGTACCAGATGTTCGCTGATGAAATACTCTAAAATAACGCCTACCAAACAAATAACGACGAAAAAGTAATGATATTTTGTTTTTAATATCCACTTGGAAACGTTTCCATGCATGTTTGTGGTACACCTAATCTTTATACCTTATTTGCAGCCACCGAATTTCTTGCGAATTGTGACTACCCGATTTGTTAAAACTCTCAAGTTCGAGTTATTTACCTCAATTGAACTGAATCATACACGTTTTTGAAAAGATAAACAAATGTCTGTTCCCTTGCAGACAAGGGAATCAGCCCATTTGACTATTATATCACATAGTCATTAGGCACTCTCCAATGTTTTATTTCCTTCTGGTCTATTGTTGTTTGTTTCATGAGACACTGTAAGGTGTACATATTTAATAATTTAAAGCCATGATTTGCAACAAACAATTAATGACATGCAAACAAGTACCATTCTATGATTTTATTTTAAATTTGTTACGTGCATTATGCTGCAACTTGATTGTATACAACGTATGGCCAGTAGGTTCTGACCAGCGTGATACATAAAACTGTGGTAACGAGGGTGCATTAGCATCTGGCTATACAGACCTATTGACACCTTAATCAATGTTCCCTCCGACAATCTCTTTGCCTCCTTAGATACACATTAAACATTATAATGCCAATTCTTTCCGGCATACATCGGTCGAAACCTGAAGACATTCTTCCTTGGTGAAACTGTGTTGGATTTGTTTTCAGAGTAATTTGAAGTAATAGATCGCCGTCATGACTAACAACAATTTTCTACGTTGATTGTTTTATTTATCTGACAAAGTGAAAGAGACTTCACTGTGTCAACCAGCACAAGATGATTTATCTGTGTGCAATGTCATTCAAAACTAATGTTTGAGGGTATTTAGCTCAAAAAGAATGAAAATATGATAATCAACCACATGGCGGAAATGCAATGCATGCGTAATGTGTGCTTTCATGTGTTCCATTTCTAGGCGTTTGTGGACCTCGCGAGTGCATTGTTGGACACAAATAACACAGGAAGCTGGACAGGGATTCATGAAGTGAGAAAATATACGATATACAGCACCGCATGAACTATTACTTTGGTTTTAAAGTTTTATTTGAAGTATGAATAATAATTATATAAATTTGCTTTTGCCCTCTAATTTGAAGTAAACTATAAATCTATGGACTCCTCAAATAAAAGTATTTTGATAACCATCAGTTAAATTAAATGTAGTAATTGGTATTGCCATTAGCTATCATGCTTGCGTCAAGCCTTCCTTAACTTTACATCATTACAGCTGATCATTTTCGAACATTAAGCTTGAGCTTTTACAAACTATCTGCGGTATCTGCCAAATATGAGTACTAAACCTTTATCGTCGTTAGTCAACAGAGTTGACATCGCCGACAGTTAACTCCAGTGTTTATATAACAATGAGACGGACGATGTCATTGCATCCAGTAACCTCGTCCGATATGGAAGACTCCTAATATTGTTAATTAGCGCCACGCTAAAAAAAATCCAATAACTCCATGTTTTTTCATCATCAGGCTCGTAACCCTCATTCAGGAGCAGTAATGCTGTTTAGCACGTTGGAAACATTCGGCAAGACCGTGCATCGATACATTCATCGGGTCAACACTGACGTGCGACTGTACAGCAAAAATATAGGTACCTCATTTAGATGTTATAATATATGACATCACAGGAAAGTATTGTAGGGGACAGATAGATAATCATCAATATGGATCTACATTAAACTATAATTGGCTAATTATGACTTACATGACTTATATCACCTACAAATCCGGGGTTTTGATGTCCCATTTCTGTTGCAAAGGATTGAAATACTGACTGAGATATAATGTTAACGAAAAGCTTTGCATTTTGATGCGAATCACGTCTGGTCATACAAAAAAGAACATGAACAAACTACAAAACGTAATCATATTTTGTCTCATTCCCAGATTTTGAAGCCAGACGTATAAAGTCACCAGCCGATGATCTCACGTTTCCAAGCAATAATGTTCTGAAAATAAAGAAGAGGTCACCAGAAATAGTTTGGGACGATTTAGATGAAGGTGGTAGTAAAGTAATCATACCGAAGGAAAACTTCGTGTTTCAAAACACAGGTAAGTTGTTATGAAATGAGTAACTTATCTGAGCCAATTTGTCTATACATTGTCTTGTGAAATTGGTATTATATCGACGGTGTGCAAGTTGTAGCTTGACTGAAACAGGGGAGTTGACAATCAGTGCATTTTAATGTAAAATATTAAATGAACCGTTCATGACGAAATTCCAGGTGTTCAGGCTGAATCATCACGTCGTCCTCATCAGATAACAGAAGATACATTGTAACAATGTAATGGATGGATATTTGCTAAATTAAAGAGTATTCATCAATAATAGTCAATCAAAGGTCGATTTAACTTACGATAGTGAGCGTTCAAACATTCTGTATACTCTTTGTATGTTTGTGTGTGTTTAAAGGGAGACTACAAATAGATGTGACAGAGATGGGGTTGTGCGTCTCTTTGTCCCTGTCTGAATTTGTATTTGTTTCAGTATTTCAAAAGTGATAATATTTATCGCTCAAAATTTTCGCTTATCTTGGGATAAAGTTTTAAAATGAACCTTTTTTTTATTTCTCGTAGATTCATCTTCAGTCGTTGTCTTCGCATACAAGAATCAAGGCAACATTCTGCCATCTGGCACGAAAAAGGGGTACGTGTCCTTAGCATCTTTACTTTGAAATATTCGTACAGATATGTAAGATTCGCAAAGTGTCACCCCACTGAACTCTTTCATCAAAAATATGGTATTACAATCGTTTGTACCCTTCAAATTCACCAATTAGCGAACAAGAAAAGTGGTGCATATTTCGAGTGTTAGTCCCAGAGGACAGTAATTGTCAAGTATTGCATGCTCAGAGAGTCGACCTTTTAATTCTGATTACAATTCGTTATCGGTGCCGAAGAGACGATGCCGATTAGATGCAAGGATCAGTATTTCAAACGTTCACATTCCTCAGACGATTTATACAACGCCAACGGTTTCTGACCTTGTTAATTCAATCACATAGGCAGAACAGACAATGGGTTCGTTCAATAACTGCAACGAAGAAAGTCGAGCGAGTAAATAGCCCTGTGATTTCAGTCAGTATCTACGACGATTCAGACGACAACTACAAAGAGCGGCTTGAACAACCTCTCACATTTATCTTGTACCACAAAGAGGTAATTTAAATTCTTGTCCTTCTAAGACTAAACGTACCTACGCATGACTTCACTCTTTTGGGAAGAATAATCAATTATAAATCAGTTCCGCTCTCTGATGACTAAGGATCAATAAAAAATACTTGCCACTGCGTTGAAAGGTCGATTCAGATTGCACATTTTAAGTGTATCACAAATGCATTTTACATCATTTGTTTGTTTGTTTGTTTGATTGTTTGTTTGTTTGACCGAGTCACTATGTAAGTGTAAACCATATTTATCTGATTACAGATTGGCTACAACGCGAAATGTTTCTCTATGGTTTACGGCAACCCAAAAGCGTGAGTCTTCGTTTATAATTATTAGTATTGTACATGTACGAGAAACAACTCGTCCCTATATTTATTTTAGATTAAAAACTATCTACTGTTGATTGACCAATCAGAGTGCTCAATTCAGGGTGTTTTATTTACTCATAAAGCCTTGGTCACCAAATTCCAGAAACGAATGACAGCGCCGTAGTAAAGTACTGTCCAATCAAAAGTGAACATGTCATATTCTGTAGACATCTGGTACGTTTTAATATTGAAATTTGGTAACACAGCGGAAACCAGCTGCAACACAAAATCTGCTGTGCCCAAGGGCATTTATATAATGTGCCCTAGGGTATTTATAGGATGTTCCATAACATTGGAAGGCTATTTCACAAATAAAAGTTTTAATTCATATCCTAAACATGTTACATTGACAAAGGGGACGGTTGACGTAAACACATTGAAAACGAAAATATATCAGTTAGGGGCGATAGTTTTTAAGTCGGATAAAACCCTCGTACTCGGGCTCTTCTGGTATATAAAGTCCAACCCTACGATAAAATGTCTCGGCCTGCGGCCTCGACATTTTATCGTTGGGTTGGACTTTATATACCAGAAGAGCCCTCGTACTTGGGCTTTATCCTATACTTAGAATTAAATCGCCGAATATTGCAAGGTCCACTTTTGAACAAACCTTACTGCCATGGATTTATATTTAACAACGAACGATACCATATCCTGTACTATTGTGATCCCCTTGTGATAAGATTGATTTGAAGGACACATTTTACGCAGTCACCTGCCTTCCGAGATTTGAAATATGATGTTTACATCAAATCTAGTTTATGGAACGAGAAAACCTGTAAAAAGATGAACCCCACTTTAACGGCCAACTTCACAGAATGCCGTTGCGACTATACTGGAAGTGTTGCTGTCATCACCACTATGGGTGAAATGCCAACGGTAAGACCTAATCAATAACTCTTTTTCTTTTTATAAAGGAGAAAGTGAGAATTATTCTTTGTACCGATTGCTTTAAGTATCACCTATAGAAATCCTGCGTGAAAATACATAACTTTAGGAGCATGGTGTTATATGGTCTCCTTGAATTCATTCCGGTTCTTCTGTGGCTTGATTACATATGAATCTTTCTTAAATTAGAACTGCTACATAGTACTGAGTGCCCGACATCACTGTTTTTCACCTTTGTTATTCGTTAATCTAACCAAAGATTCCTTGGAACATTGAACACGCGTTTAATGCGTTTACATGATTTCTCTAATGGATATAGAGCAAAATATTAAAGATGCAAATTGCTGCTTTAATGGTATCCCGAAAAGTTAAGGGACAGTAATACTAACACTAAATGATTTTTAAACTATTTTTGTCTTTACGTCAACCACAGTTACGTGTTATATTCTCGCAAGCATGCCATTGTGAGATACACAATATTCAGCTAGTCAACTCTGTTCACGGATGGATTGCATCGTTATTGTTGATAAGTAAATCCTCGTCCGAACGAGAATTTAAAAATAAACGTGCATTTTATGTAATTAGCTTGTCAACATTGCGTGTATTTGTCATACACACGCTGTGTTGACAAGCGTATTCTTTCAGTAGTAAAATAGGAACATGCTATCGACATACAAAATAAATGTAATTGAAAAAATCCTAAAAAATTAGCATTACTGACCGTTGACGGAACCATTCATTTATTAAGCAGAGCACATTTTAGTCTCGAATTTGTATAACTTAGTTATTTGATTATGTATTCTTTATTTCTGATTTGCAGCCCTTCCCAGAGTATGCCCTTGAAACGATTATTATTGTGGCGAACGGACTGGCAGCATTTCTGACTGCCTTTACATTTGTGGCTCTCTGCCTCAGAAGGTAAATTTGATCGACTTTTACTGGTATTATTTGCGTATAATCTGTTCGCTATGCCAGTGTGTGGAGACAGTTATGAATAATCGTGTGGGTATAATGTCTTAGTGGAATATTGTACCTTATATTAATTTGTTCTAAAGACTGTAATTGTCACTACAAACTTTAATTATTTCTTGGTCAGTAATATTGTCCTTGAGAGTGCCTCTTTTTTCGGCATACTATGAGGACCCCTCATCACTAAATCACAATTTCAACGAAACCTAATCGACGAAATCTACATATATTCCAAATTTAATGACTGCTCACAAATTCATTATCCTGTAGGATTACGACAGACCACTACTTTGTATGTTCAAACCTCAACTTGTCCATGTCCTTGTATTTTGTCATGGTTGTCATAGCTCTGAACGTGGAGAAGGATACGGTAGGTGATACATTTCTTCAACAAATTCCAGTTGTGATTGAAATCAAGTGTCAGAGCCTACAACGCAAACCTAATAAACACATTCCCGCATGTTTAGCATGATCTTTGCCGTTATTTTTCGCTCACGTGTTCACAAACGTGAGCTTATGTCATAGTGATGTTTGTCTGTCTGTCCGTGTGTATGTGTGTCTGTCTGTCTATCTGTCTGTCTGTCTGTTTACACGATAACTCAAAAACGCCTTAACAGATTCAAGTCAGATTTGGTAGACAGGTACCAAATGCTAATTGCAAGAACTGATTAGACTTTGGTATGTGTGGCTTGCCTATCAATGAAGTTATGACATATCATTTTTTTCATGTAATGGTTTCCCTATGGAGGCATTAATGACATTGCCTACATATATCAAGAAATACACAAAATTAATTTCATGAAACTTTTCACAGATGACAATCTCAGAACATTATGATGACACTGTGAGTGTCATGTAAATTATCTGCTCATTTGCAAATGTACTGAACTTTTGTAATTAGTGACATAACTCTTAAATTCCTGCACCGAATTTGATGATACTTTCAACAAATATTGATCTGATATATCTAATCGTACTTAGAAGCATTGGGCAGCGCCAAGTTATTAAATAGTTCATTTGCATATTTTATGAAGTTTTATTATTAGTTATTTAACTCAGAACTTACTAGACCAAATATGATGAACTCTGCTGCAGACACTGATCCGACAGATATCTGACTGTGATGTAAAGCATTAAGTAGTGTTGGGTTTATTAAAGGTTGATTTACATATTCATATATACATGTATAGCTATACATATACATGTATAGCTCTAAAATTATGGTACCAACTTTGGTGAAACCTGCTACAGATATTGATCAGATAAATATCTAATTGTGCTATGAAACATTGACAAGTATCAAGTTAAGTAAGGGTTCATTTGCATATTTAATCAACTTTGTAATTAGTGATATCACTTCAAAATTACAACATAAATTTGATGAAACGTGCTACATAAGTTGATCTGATAGACATCTAATTGTCCCATTAAGCATTGAGCAGTGTCAAGTTAATAAACAACTCATTTGCATATTGAATGATGTTTTGTAATTAGTGATTTAACAAAGAGAATACTGTGCGAAACGTGCTATATATAATGATATAACAGATATCTGACTGTTCTGTGAAGCTATTACTATTAATGAACCTGTTGTAAAACACGTGAGAAGATTCAGCTCACATCTTGTTATATGTTGTAGCAATATGGGTAATATGGTTCGCAAGTATTACACTGGAGAATGGTACCAAGTAAAAAGCAATTACCGTAAATTCTTTGAAAAGGGATTAAACGAAGAGCCCTACACAATCAAACAAAACTCAAAACTCTTAATGTGATTAGCTATGATGAAGACACGCATCGAAACAAGGTACACCTTGACTGAGTTGTTGTTTGTTTACGACTATGGTGTTTCCTTTTTTAACTTGTTCTGTGAAATCTTTTATGACTTTTTCACCTTCAGACAAGCTGCCGAGTATCGGCCATAATAAATCACTACGTGGTCGTCAGCAGTTGTGCCTGGATTTTCAACTTCTGCCTGCAACACTTCCTGAAGCTGCGGTTTGGCATGCATAAGAACGTCTATGCAAAGTAAGCGCACAAAGCAAAAAAAGTAAATATTCTGTGAATAGACTAAATAACCTTATAATGGATGACCAGCAAGATACCTAATTGAATGTTGTCAGTTTCTCAAAATTGCATATATTGTAGGTTGCAGTGAGTGTACGGAAAACGATAATAGAAATTTAGGTATCCAAGTCTCCTTTTATGAAATAAAGGGAATTATAACATATCTACCACAGATTACAAATCTGTTGGCAGCGAAATAAAGTTGGTATTGTCACAGGCAGAATTGATATAGTCCCTCTAGTTTTTGCATTTTCTCAAAAGCTGTGAAATTTTTCTAAGTATTTTAGCTTTTGATTGAGCTAATTATCACCGCTTTTAAATATTTTACTAATTGCTTGCTTTCAGCAAAATATCTTACGTGTTTTACCAACTGCAAAGCATTTGAAAAAGGTCAAGTGCAATTAAATAATGTTAACATAGAAAATCATGGTTAAGAAATTGTTTCACGCTAAAATGTGCAAATTAATTATTATCCACTAAATCAAATACTTTCTATTGGTAAATATTGTCTCCTGCTCCTGAACCACAATAAATATTGAAGCTCATTGTATATCTGTGGAGGAAAATAATTGTTACGATTGGTAGAACTTTATTTATTTCGAACATTCGGAATCGGAATTTTATTATCGTTCGAAGTGAAACTCATATCTCGGCATGGACGGAACAAAAAACTTTGACTACGATGGAAGCGATACAGGCGAAATCCACGGTGGAGCCGTCGACATCTGCAAGATTTGCTGCGGTCTCGACCAAAGACGTCAAAGCTGTCGTCAGCCTGCAAAAAGTTGATGTTTTCAACGGCTGGCTTTAGACAATGAACAACGGAACTCGTAGCATCGAGAGTATCCCACCAGTCGAGCTTGACCCACGATGTAAAATCTTGCCAGATTTTACGTCAGCGTATGGAAATATTACGAAGAGTCTAAGCTTGATTCGGTATCAAGTTACTATAAATCACTCGCCAACGAAGATCAGCAACGGCAAATGAGAAACATTGAGTAGGGTTGATAACAAATTCACCCCGCGACCGAGCATATCGACAGGAGATAATGTAATACCAGTGTCGGCCATGGCAAAGACAAATGTCTGTGGCCATGACCAGCAATGCGAGCGGTAGATCGGCTCCTGAAAACAATGCGGCAATCGGTACTTCGCAATCCTTGCAATAGTGTAACCAGCAAGTGCCATTCTCCAATACTAAAATCACTAGAGGAGTCTTCAACTTCACATTCAATATCGCGGCCACAGGAAACAACTCTTCACCGCGTCTTTCTTTCCCAATTAAATGTCCTTGCACCACCATCTTTCGAGCATCGCAGATCAGCCATAAGCTTACTCGGACTCTGATTAGTCTAAGACTCAATTGCGCGCACAATTTTGAAGTTTCAGTCATTTGGATTTTTATTACAGTTGATCTTGTTATTCTAAATGCCAATTTCGTTCACAAGTATTAAAAATGCTTAAGATTTCTGTCCCGAAACGTGTTTGTTTGTGTTAGTTTTCGTTGTCTCAGTCGAGATGGAAATACAGTGACACTGAAAGAGAAAACTCTGCACCAAAATATTTGCATATGAATAGTATAGAGCTCAGAGCTGATATAAAGGTAATTCATAGCATATCAATGCGCATTATATAGAATCTATATGCAATCTGGCCGTGTCGCGATTAGCTGTTTCTTTCGACGGCGATCGACAAAAATGGGGAACATATGTAATAATAACAGAACCCCATGGCCTCGGATCACGTTCTGTGTCGTTCCCAAGGTATTTCCCAAGTTACACGGTGTTTTATGCCGCCAGTACTGTTTCTCTCAGAAAAGTAATGACGACGAAATACACCCTATCCCTCTTGAAATATCTTCGAAACGACACAGAGCGAGAGGGTTCTATCATAATCAATCACAACTGTCGATTTTATGGAGCTGGTTAACATTGAAAAATTGTCATTTTCTTACACTTAAGATTCCTGTAATGCTGATTCACATGTGACTTTTAGATGTATAAGGATATAATTGGAGTGCAATGGTGATGCATAATCATATATTTATCAAAAAACTCAAAAAACCTGCCAAGCCGGAATTTTTACAAGTTTAAAGATCTTTGTATCTTTGTTTGCAGGATTTCGTACATTATAATTGGATGGGTATCACCTCTATTATACGTTGTACCTTTTGATTCACGTTGGTACAGCACTTATGGCTCGGGGAGCAGGTAAGGTCTATTAGTGCAAGATGCGAGGTATAATGATATTCAAATATGCAGATTACATTAATGAGCATTGTTTCGGTATTAAAATTCTATGCTAATGACCCTTAATCAATGTAGAATATTCATGTACCTCGGATCTTGCATTGTATAGGTAAGGTGTCGACGATACATACTTGTTCCACATAGACACACTGGCAGGGCAATGGTTTGAACTTTTCATATTCGCTGAATATGTAATGTCCATGTAAACATACATTTTTATATATTATTTGTGAGTTATTTCATTCAAAAAGATGCATAAGACGTCATGATGGTCTGTAGACTCAGCTTTTGGTCGAACACACCTGAAACTTTAGGAGTGTGTAGTGACACTATTCTCCCCTGTTGTTTTGTCGACATTTACTTATCTAATTTCGTACACATGTCTACAGAAAACCAGCAAATCTTAAACATTAAAGACGAACATCCAGATATCTTTGCCAACCCTTGATTTCTATTAGATATAAAACATCTACATAAACCCGGGCTCAGGTTTCGGGGTATCCTAAAAATAGCCGTCGAGATCCCAAATATTGATGAGACACAAAATACCGTGTTACTGTATCATGTCTGTTTTGTTGATTTTGCGTAACATCAACGGGCTTTTTCTTTCACTTTCAGCTGTCTGGTGCCGGACAAGATAGAAATTTTACATGGATCTATTGTTCCAGCCGCAGTCATGACTCTGGTATGAACTTTCTCGAAAGAAAAGTGATTTTTTCAATTGAATAAAATAGTTTAACCTTCAAATATTTAACAGTAGGTAAATCAGGAAGGCAATTATAGTACCCAGAGCCAGGATCGCTGTCTAACAGTACTTGAGCCCTTATAAATTCCTTGTTAGGACGAAAAATTACCAGATTAGCTACATATGGATTATTTTTCCGGTGGTCAATCTTTATGTTCAGCAAATTTCTGTACGGGGTTAGTTGGAAAGTGAGTTGACCGATCAAATTAATGATTTTTTCAATCTATTAACAGTCGGGTTGCATCATCATCATGTGGTTATACTTCAAGTTTGACCATTTCGTGTTTACCTATGGATCTGGACTGTGGTACATACTATGGTAAGTGCCATTGTTTTATTAGTTGTTTGAACGGAATTTTGCGATTTCAAAATATCATTGACCGGTAATTGCATATTTAATGATCTTTGTAATTAGTGATATTACTAAAAAATTAAAGCATTAAATTTGATGAAACTTGCTACAGATGTTGATCCGATAAATATCCAATTGTACTGAGAAGCATTGAGCAGTGTAAAGTTAATAAATAGGTTATTTGCATATTTCATGAAGTTTTATAATTATTTGAAAGTAATTAAGCATTTTTACTTCAGCCAAATACTTATTTGCATATTTAATAAACTTTCATAATTAGATATATATA
>LD347816.1:116667-126822 GCA_001465055.1 Ptychodera flava | reverse complement strand
TTTGCATTATTTTAATAAATTTTCCTGATTGGGGATATATACTTGGATTTAGAATCAATCTGTGGTGAATATTATTCATTATGTTGATCATAACACTTTCAATGAAGGTGCAAACATGTGGCAAAGGTTCAAATTTACACATAACTGCAATTTAATGAAACACGTGAGCATTTTCAGTTCATATCTGGTTTTAAGTAATACGAGGATAATCACTAAGGGAGTTATCTTTTTAACCTATTTTGTTAATTCGGTACAATATTTAAAACTAAGTGATAACGTTCCAATAATTATACTCTTGCAGGGATGAATTCTTTCGTATCAGCCTTGTTGTACCCTTGTTTGCGATAACCTGGATATTGGGTTTGCAAGACATAAGAAAGAATCTCCTCGCGGGCTATGCCTTCGCTATGACTTGTTTCTGTTGTGTAAGTTCATCCCGTGTCTGATATTTTCCTCCCTAAATGAAATTACATGTAACTGAAGCTCTCTTTCCAAGCTAATGTGTTTATTGATAGAAATGAACATTGATGAGTAGTTCAAGTATGAGTCAGTAAAATGCTTGATTAAAATATTTTAACAATGATTCCGAATGACGGAATGTATAGGATATACTCTTGTTCCCTTTTTGTATAGTTTATATTTTATTTGAATTTTAAATGAACGTATTTGATCTTGTCTTCTTTACTTAATACTCTTTTACGATACTTCCACAGGGGTCAGTCTGCTATCTGGGATACTTTGCAACCAATAAAGTCGTAAGTATCATCCAACGGAAGCGACCTATAATTCGAATTCTGCTTTTTGATTCATATGAGATGTACCTTCTACTTGACAAACTGCCATGTGACTGTCCAATCATCAATTTGAAAAAGAAAATAGGGAGAAAGTATATAAATATATATATATATATATATATATATATATATATATATATATATATATATATATATATGTAAAGTAGCGACAAATTTACAGGACCAATAAGGCTTGTCGGACAGGGTTGTTGTCACAGTGACTGCAGCATGATAACGCGTCGGTAGCAAATTAAACAGCCTTTTGTTCTTTTAATTACCCTGAATAATCTCTCTCTCTCTCTCTCTCTCTCTCTCTCTCTCTCTCTCTCTCTCATATCAGGTTCTGCGATCCATCCGTTCTCGTTTCTACGGCGCAGGTAATGACGATCCAGATGAAATATCGTTCAGTCCGTATGGTAGTGACGATGAGGATGAGTACGTTTCGAGTATTGCAATGCCAGGAAGGCGCCGGAAAAGTGGCATCAGCACCCATAGTCACACAACCACATCGACCGTGGTGATGCATGACATTTCGATGCCAGGGACATCCGGTCAGGCGACGGATCTATTGCAGAAAGTCACAGGGGACGTTGCCAGTATAAGCATCTGTACCGATGAACCACGTTTGAAACTGCAAGATTACGACGATGATGATGATTAATAGTTGTGTTGCATCAAACATTACTTAGTGCAACAAATATATCATTAACTCTTTGACCGCGAAAGTCAATTTTTGCCAATTTTACTTATGTATTTACCAATTTTTTTCACATTTTTTTCTAAATTTTGATCAAACACTGTAGTCAATGAAAAGTAACGGCCATTTGGTCCGAAATTATCAAAAAAGCAAGAAATTCAACAAAATTGGTGCAACTTTGCGCTTAAATTTTGGACTTCAAAGATTCAAAGCACTCAAAAGGGTTAAGACGCCAGTTTTGTGGCTGTTATGACATCTTCACTTACATAAACAGCAAAATTGTTCGGCTTGACAGGTTATATTATTGAACACTGGTTTAAAACCAATTTCAATTGCACATTGTAAAGTATTATTACTATGATTATTTTTGTGAGTATGATAACAAAGTGCAGACTACAATAAAGTATATAGCACAAACGACCGTTACGAAAATCTATATACATATCAATATTGTATGACACTGATATTAGCATTGATTTGTTCCGTATTTATCACGATTGCATTTTGAAGGAATTAATATTCGATATCGAGACTTGTTTTCATTAATAGTGACCTAAACCATGAAGTTCACTGACCCACGCTCATGTGACTTCTGTATAAACACCTGTCATGTAATATGTTTCACTTTCTTGTATAATCACTTGAAAAATACTCGTACTTGACTCTTCAGATTCTACACAAGATTATATAATGTTTATTTGTGAACGTAACAAAGTGATATGCTCTTCACTGCCATCCCATATACTCACTTACCAACACGATCGAATTGCTTGCGTGTTGTTTGACAGTTGACATGATAGACGCACTTTTGTTTGTAGACTTACCTGTTTTCAAGCCATTGACTTTGGTGAGAAGCCCTGTTCACCCGGACAATGAGAGATATGCGTCTAATTGCGGACGCTGTAATCATTTAGATGCCTCATGATGGAACTTATACCGAATGTATCGCCAATGCATTTGATTTTCTGCCTTTGCATGTACAGGGGATAACGAAAAATATCACAAAAAACATACCGGCAGACAACCTCCAACCTTGGGTGTTAAATTAATTTGTATTTCATACATGAACATATTGGTGTACTTATTTATGCATTAATGTCCACTCTTATACTATACGATAATGTGTGTTGGTGTGAAAACTAAAAATGATATTTGCGAGTTTTAATGTAATTATCGCGACCCATGAGGTCTTATAATGTATAATCAAAATAATGGCAATCTCCTAATGATTTGACGGTCACGTGATGTTAAATTTTGATAGTGACATTATTCACGTTTGAAGAGCACTGATTTCAAACATTTCTGCAAACATTGAACTAATATAGACTAGCAAAATAATGGCAAAAGAAGTGTGAAACGGCAAAAGATATTTGACAATCATAAAAGCAAAAGAAAGAGGATGTGTTAGGGGAGGCTGAAACATCGGTTGAACACCAAGGTTGAACTAATTAAAAGCAATGATGTTAATTATGTTTTGTCTAAACGAAATGATTTGATGAGATATTGTAACAATTGTTGAACAGCAAAGTGGTAATAAAGCAATGGTCTCAATGCAAGCAGAGCGTTATTCTTTAGTTATTATTTACCCTCTGACGGTGTATGGTACCCCTAATGATTGACGTTCTACACGCCCCGTCAATGAAAATTCTAAACTTTTTCCATACTTTGCTTAAGCAAGACGTAATATACTTACGCAATTATGTGCCCCTTTCTGGACTATAATGGACGAAAGTAAACTTTGCACAACATAATGTACGAGAAGGGGTAGATTATTGGTATTATTTTAGTTTTGGCAATGCCAGGCAACTTGAAATATGTAGAAAACACCGGGGCCACTATACTGGATGATCGGATACAGTATCAGTAATAATCTGGGATGACGTCACATATTTTGTAGCTATCTATCACTGAAGCTCTGAGGTTCAAAGTCATTGACGTTACAAAGCATCATCACTTAATTTCAGATGAATGGGTTTTGATTACAATTAGATTCAAGAAAGTCGCCTCTCTGTGACCTCATAGTAAATGGGTAAAACAGCACAGTATAGATATTTTCGACTTGACAGTGAGAAACTGTCTAGGATTGGCCTGTACGTCATCAACACCCCCAAAATAGTACACAGAAATGTTGATCTTGCTATATTTACAAACATGAGGTGTAACGACGCAGCAGGGCTCAATAAAAACATTAGCGAAATGTTTAATTTTCACAAAATTATTCACAATACATGCTCTTCAATTACTTTACTTGTGGTTGGTAAGTAATGACCGATAGGTATTGTCATCCTCTTTTGACAAGGCCGAAGATTGACCACAATGACGATGATCAAATTGGATACACTTGGACCGACCACTCAACAAGAAGGTACGACAGCAGAAAGTACAACCTCAAATTGCTCTCCCCCATCCACCGCACCCCCCCCCCTCTCCTTTCAGTAAAGCCTCTACATGGTTTGATTTGACGTGCTTACGCGGATTAGCGGTAAGTTCCACGTCTCGTAAAGGTGGGGACTCACATTCTTCAATGCAGAAGAAGCCGACTCTTGGTGTTGACTGAGTTCCCAAGAGACGGTGTCGTGACCCAGTAAAAATAGGCTATTTGTAAGCTGTCACTTCGCGTGTTTGTACGAACGAATTTAGTGAAATAACGACAGATGTGACTCTCACCAAAGATGTGACTCCCACCAAGGGCGAATAAAGCTGACAAGTTTAACGATACTACAGTATGGATGTGACGCGAAGTCTCTCCGGTCCTTCGCGATTTAATCAAGGCGTGGCATATTAACCCTTAAGGTCTGACTTTCTTGGAACTTCCAAGAGCTATCCATGTTATGTATAGACCTGAAAGAGTTAATACAGACTGATATACCATCTGCGGCATATCAATACCGTAAGAGAAAGGAGTTTCCAGCTAACTGCCAATGTGTGTAGTGTATTTTATAAAACCTATGTAACGTGCATTTTCTGTTCTTGGCATCGGTGACAGCTATTTTACTGAGATGAACATACATTCTAATCATTCTGTGTGATTCATGTTAACCAACGCAGCTTCTTCCGCGAATCCCTTTCTCTAGTACCCCATATAAACAATACCTTTTGAGAACCCAAAACCAACCGGATACAGAGCAATATAGCCGACGTGCTCTGTGACGCCTACGATCGTTCCAACTGAATAATTCAAAGGAGTGAATGTTTGTGGGCTTTTACTCTTTGTGACAAAATGAGAATGAAAATACGACATGGCAATTGCACTGACTCTACAGGCTCACAACAAATTAGGCACTTCCGAGGCGCACTTTGGAAGGAAAAATGACACTTCCGCGCTCATCGGCCCTCTTTTAGTTTTCGACGAATGCCTAGCAAAGGAAATTTCCCACGGGATAACTTAACCATGCAGTAATTTGACCAAGATCCGAGTTCAACAACAACGACAAAAACACATCAACAACAAAATATCATGACAACAACAACAACAACAACATAAATCATATAATCATCATCATCATCATCATCATCATCATCATAAAAGAAATCAGAGGTTATGCACCACATCTTCGACTTAAAGTTCCCTGACAAGTATTGGTTCCTCCCAAACAATGCACTGACTGCTACAAAACTGAGCTCATAAGTGACCGCATAAAAGTGACATTTTCTAAAAACCCAGATATTGGCAACTGCTACAATTTGTATTTTGTAGTCATTGTTTTGCATGAAGATCATGTGACTTTCAAGTTGAATAATCTCTCAAAATCGGTATTTGCCTTTCTGTGTACAAATGCTGCGGTGTTTCAGGTCGATATTGCACCAACGATTCAAAACATGAAGACTTCAGAAAAAGTGTCTCAGATTTCCATTATCCGTCCTATTATTACTATTATTATTATTATTATTATTATTATTACTATTATTACTATTATTATTATTACAAGTTTAGGGGTTATAAGTATTATATAGAAATCTAATAACAATTCATGGAAGCTGTGGGAATTCTGAAAGGTGTTGTTTATTTTAATTTTTGTCAATAGTGGTGACTTCTAATTGTCGTACGTATATTCTCTCCGCCCAGTTACATAGGTGTTTCTTTTGACATCACTACCCTTATGAATATTCATATACTTGCAAAAACCAACAGTCGTTGTGTCTAGCAGCGCGTGCTCACAGCTGCTGAGCTGCACAGCGTAGCCTTCAATTGCAGGCCCATCGTGGCAGTCGTGGGCGCCCACAAACAAGGCACAGCGACTGTGGAGAGTCTATGCCAGTGGAATATTAAACGTATCTCCAGCGTGGCATTTGTAGTTGTGGCGAAAACCATAAATCCTCTCCCTGTGCTGACGTTTTTGGGTTTTATTTTGTTCATGTGCATTTACTGTAAGCAATCGAGGAAGTTTTGGGATGGAGTTAGAACAAAAGCATGAGTTTTTCCACGAAATCTGTGCTGCAAATATAACTTCACACATGCGCACTCGTTTGCTAGTGTAGTCTGCCAATATGAGCATGGGCAATTGAGTCTACTTGCGCGTGAATGTGTCGTCTGTACACTACATCTCGTGCTATAATCATGTCGTTGAGCTTTGCATGTTGACAGAAACTGGAATTACTGCAGAAAATACCTTTCAGGACATCACATATGAGTCTCTAAGGTAACAAGTAGGACGTTTAGGAAATCCTTTCAGAAAGTTCACGCCGCCTGTGGCCATTTTGTGGAGTAATAAGCTTATACGTACCTGGAGTGTATACAGTATTATACTGTATATACGTACCTGGAGTGTATACAGTATTATACTGTACATATTGCCGGATTGTATGCAATGGAATTTTGCGTTACACGTCGTTCAATCGTTCAGATGGAAATTCCGCCCTTCTCCAAACTTTGAAAAATTAGGGTGACAGACTTTGGAATGCTAACTCTTGTATAACAATGACGTAATTTAATGAGAAGACATTTGTATTCGAGCACGGCAACAGTTTTGATTTGAGAACTCCCATCATGTCGGATTCACTGAAACAGTGAGTATTCAACAACTTTTTCCTATGTCCATGTAGCAGTCTTGTGCAAAAATAAGCGAATCCACAGGCCTTTGGCGAATCAATAAATGCGTTTTTCAACAAGCTGAAAGGTTGAAAGACACGTCCGTCACTTTGGGACGAGCTAGATAAATGCAGTCAAATCCAGCTGGGCATAGAAATGTGCCATGGTATGACTTTTTTCTGGAGACGACCGGCCGTGCCGTGGAACCTTGCAACAAAGTTTCAATATCTGAACTGACGTACTTGAATGACAGGCACAGGAAACGATGGCCAATAAAAACGCATTCTCGTTGCATTTTGATAATAATGTATCAATCACGATGACACGGAAATTATGCCTCGTCCCAACAGAAGGGCCATGGTCTATTTTTAGCCCTACTACAGTATGTCTTAGTGCTGATGAAAAGGTCTTATTGTTTTCATGTTGTCATGGCGACTTTCAAAATTTGCATACAACTCTGAGAGTGAAACGTGTTCATAGGTCACAAAACTCCCACTGTCGTCCATTATACCTGTTTCCTTGGGTATAAAGGTGTGCAAGTATACACATCAAAAGACTAGAAAATTCACTTCATGAGCAGAATCTTGTAAAATACCCCATTCTTGTCTGGTTAACGAAAAAAGATACCCCTGATCTAAAATATGCATGGACTACCAGCCACTGGGCTACCAACTTCAAAAAATGGTAGCCCAAGTGGACTACCAGGGAAAATAAGTTAATTTTGAGCCCTGGGCAGTATTAAACATGAAACATTTAACTTGTAATATTTCCCCCTTGTCTTGGCCTGCTGGGTTTTAAAAAAATGTTTAAAGGTATACAGGGACCATATTCAAATTTAGCCATTGCTACCATGAAAAGGGGAGATCGAGCAAATCATAGAGTTTATGGGGTCACGCCAGGTAACACAAAAAGTAATGTACCATTACATGGCCATAATTGTACTTTAGTTAAACAATCAGAAATAATTTGTCTTCATTATTCTTCCTTGAATGAGGCAAAGAAATCAAAATACCATAAATCATAATAAAATGAACATTAATACGTCGTTAATTATAAATCCATAAAATAAATAAGTACCAGTGAATTATGTTTTAAACAAAACAAAAAAACTGTGCGCTACTGTTCCTGCTTGTGATAAATAATGGTACATTGGGTGATAAGGGGAATTGGGTTCGGATACTAGTAGAATTAATTTTAGCAAATAAAATTAATTTGAAGGCATAAACTTAATTCGAGGAATGCATAATAAGTTAGTACTATACTATATAACACTTATTTGGGATGACTGCATGAAACAAAATTAAAAATGCTCGAAAAATTATTTCTGGTCTATATAAACTTAATTCAGTTATTCGCAAATTCGCATAGCCATATGCCAAGGCTACACTATAGAAACCATGTAACATATTCTTGATCAACGTTTACTTTTTTGGATGGGTTGATGTTTTCGACTTGGCCGCACACCCCTGTATGAAAATATCAGGATTACCACTCCCGGGCACCGATCAAACGATTACGCTTTATTGTGATCGAGATTGATCGTCTAAAGCTGGAATTAATGCCATCATTAATACAATGTTTCAAGTTCTGTTTTAAAACTTTATCGCTATAAAAACATGAACATCAAATTGTACTCAGTCTAGTATCCGTGGAAACTGAACTGCAATTACGTTGTTGGCTGTTGTTTTCGATGCTTACACTTCACCTCATGTACGTCAACAAAGCTGAATAACTGGCGATATTTTGCCTTTTCCGAAGAAGTACCATGACTCTAGAAAGAACAACAAATTCACAGGTCGCTACACTATGCGCTTTGGACATCCTCATATGTGGGCATCTTTGCTTGGTGTGTGTTGTGCCCGAGAGAATACCCAGTGGACCATAACATTAGAAGAACCTACGATGTCTCAACAAATGCTAAGATGAACCACCATTAAACACATTGTTAGTATCGCTTGTTCATCAGGAATTAATTTGGAGAGAGTGTTAATAGTGTTACCGGCTTGAGTTTTAGCTGTTGGTATATACAAGATTTGTCTCAGTAAGTTTCGTTTGGTTGCTACGTATGGCGTGTACTCCATGCCAAAATTAACACCTAACATTTTGAGCCAACCTACATGCAACTTTCATAAAGCTACATGCGACTCACCAAGCTACATGCGACTCACCAAGCTACATGCGACTCACCGAGCTACATACGACTCACCAAGCTACATACGACTCACCGAGCTACATACGACTCACCGAGCTACATGCAACTCACCAAGCTACATGAGACTCACCAAGCTACATGCGACTCACCAAGCTACATGCAACTCACCAAGCTACATGAGACTCACCAAGCTACATGCGACTCACCGAGATACATGAACTCACCAAGCTACATGCAACTCTCTTGAAATGCATTTGCTTTGCGCTGCGACTTATTTGAATCGGACTCCCTAGATTACCTTTGAAGCTCAACTAATTTTAACTACGATGCTTGAAGCTCGTTTTTGAGCTGAACGCATTCGTGTCGGGGGACAGTCCGTGTGAAGGGGGACTTGGTTGGGGTAAACCAATTTTAATAGGGTCCGCTGCATGCTGCTTTTGATTTACATAAAGGCACTTCTGGGTTGAGAAAACCATACGTGAATAGGAGTTCACTGCAATCGGTTAACGTGTGTGAATGAGATTCTATCGTATTTTATTTGACTCTCATTTTACTTCAAGTAGACTGTGCCAGAATGTGGTTTACAATAAACCAACCCATCATTAAAGTGACTAACTTTGCCCCCACAACACGGAAGCTTATGAGACGTCACAACGCGTCATACAACGTCATATGACGTATTGAGGTGTTTTCTGTCAGTGAGCCAGGGGATCTGAAAAAAATGACCCGACATATAGTATATGCAGTGCAACGAGCGACTTGAGTTGCCCGTCGCGTTGCCTCGTTTGTACGATGTCATCGTGTCGCTCGATTACCATGGATGAAACGACAATTGTCCGCGCTGCGTAAAAATCTCCGCGCTGTGTGAAATTTGTCTCCGCGCTCTTGGAAATGGTTCTACTCCGGAAAAAAAGGGACGCGATGCGTTTTACACACTCAGTACGCCCAAATAATCACGTGATGCCGGTACAAACAAGCCCACATGTGTACTAACGCGTATGGAAATACACGTACGTCTATGCGCGTTTGCGCACATGGCTTTGTTTGTAATGTGGTCGATTCGAATTCCGGGTTTGGCCTATACTCCGCGCTGTGTAAAAATCTCGGCGATGTTAAAAAATCTCCGCGCTGGGTAAAATGAATCGCGGCGGTGTGTAAAAATCTCGGCGCTGTTGAAAACTCTCCGCGCTCTGTAAAAATCTCCGCGCTGTTTGAAATTCTGGGCGCCTTTTTAAATTTCTCTCTACTGTTTAAAATTTCTCCGCAGGCTGTATCAAATTTCCCTGCTGGGAGACAATTCTCCGCACTGTTTCAAACTTCTCTCTACTGTTTGTTTCTCTGCGCTATTCACTTCTGTGACTATTCAATAAGGAAAATGAGGGCAACTTCACACAGCATATAGGTACAGCTGGCAATGTTTTACGGGTCGAATATTAGCCTGCTAAATACGTAGTCGTTACAATCGCCTTGTCAGACAAAACAA
>LD347816.1:91807-107010 GCA_001465055.1 Ptychodera flava | reverse complement strand
TGAAAACCTGTAAGGTGGTGAAATCTCCGATATATATGTCGGATATGTTTACCCGCGATTTGACAAAATCTAGTATCGCCTAGTATCGAAGTTAGAGTCAGTCCTTTGAAGTGGGGTTTGACCAGAACAGTAAGGTGGTGAAATGTCAGATATATATCGGATATTTACCCGCGATTTGACAGAATCTGGTATCGTCTAGTATCGAAGCTAGAGTCAGTCCTTGGAAGTCGGGTTTGACAAGAAGTGTAAGGTGGTGAAATGTCCGATATACATATCGGATATTTACATGCGTTATGACAGAATCTGGTATCGTTTAGTATCGAAGCTAGAGTCAGTCCTTGGAAGTCGGGTTTGACAAGAAGTGTACGGTGGTGAAATCTCCGATATATATCGAACATTTACCGGCGATTTGAGAAAATCTAGTATCGTCTAGTAACGAAGCTAGAGTCAGTCCTTGGAAGTCGGGTTCGACCAGAACTGTAAGGTGGTGTATTCTTCGATATATATCGGTATTTACCCGCGATTTGAGAAAATCTAGTATCGTCTATTATAGAAGCTAGAGTCAGTCCTTTGAAGTCGGGTTTGGCAAAACCTGTAATGTGGTGAAATGTCCGATATATACCGGATATTTACCCGCGATTTTACAGAAAGTATATAGTCTAGTATCGAAGCTAGAGTCAGTCATTGAAAGTCGGTTTTTACCAAAACTGTAAGGTTACTGTGAAATCTCCGATATCGGATATTTACCCTCGATCACAGGCGACCCAAGTATTACTGAGTTTTTCACACTGTTTTCTCTATCATTTTCTCTTCTTTCATCATGCTCTGAATGATCGGAATAAATAAAATAAATGGTTTATATAACCTAACCTAACCTAACCTGTGACTCTTTATTTATTTTACACTCCATTACAAGGACGTATATCTCTCATACACACATGCTGTAATTAATTAGTCAACACAACTAATTATGCTAATCCGTGGACTTATCAGAGGTTGGTCAACATCGGAAAGATAGTGATGTTAATGAAAAAGGTAGTAACCATTTCTATCTTTCGCGATGTTGACCAACCCGTAAAATCCCTGATAAGTGCACGGATTAGCATAACTAGTTGTGTTGACTAATTAATTACAGCATGTGTGTATGAGAGATATACGTCCTTGTAATGGAGTGTAAAATAAATAAAGAATCACAGGTTAGGTTAGGTTATATAAACCATTTATTTTATTTATTCCGATCATTCAGAGCATGAAGAAAGAAGAGAAAATGATAGAGAAAACAGTGTGAAAAACTCAGTAATACTTGGGTCGCCTGTGCCTCGATTTGACAGAATCCAGTATTGTTCATTATCGAAGTTACAGTCAGTCCTTGGAAGTCGGGTTTGACCAGAACTGCAAGGTGGTGTATTCTTCGATATATATCGGATATTTACCCGGGATTTGACAGAATCTAGTATCGTCTACTATCGATATTGAAGTCCCGAAATCGCTGATAAATATCTGGTAAATATCGACAATTTCACAGACCTTGCGTGCCGAGGCACAGGGCAAGTCATTCTAGTATTGTGTGCTATTTATATTAGAGTCCCCAAATTCCCGATAAACATGCAGTAAATATATCGACGATTTCACAGATCTGGCGTACCGATGCATAGGGCAAGTCATTCTACTATTGTCTAGTATCGATATTAGAGTCCCCGAATCGCTGATAAATAAAGGGTACATTTCGGCGATCTGACAGAATGGGCGTGAAATGGCACAAAGCAATTACAGTGAAATTAGATCAAGCTGCAGAACTTCATTAAACAAGGTGTTGTTTTAACAGATGTGTATCAGCGATTTTTATGACATTTACAGCTGGGCTTGATGTGGTCTTGTTTACATTTTTAATCAGGTACATGCTCTCAGTTACACAACACACCAGGGCCACTCCATGCATGTCAGATAGAGAAACATAAACAAATCACCACACCTTGCAATGTCATGTATCTTTCTTTTTGACTCGTGATGAACATGTGAGCGTGCATTGAGACACCTACATATAAAATTACCCGAATAGCTTCATTTATGATCCTTGACACTCACATATCAGCTGTGCGTAGACCCCAGTAATTGTGCCCTGGTGGGACCTTGTCCCGCTCTTAGTCAGTCAATCACAGCAGTCGGCCACCCCTTAAAGCTAGTGGCACACTCCTCTAAGTACACCCGTGGCAGTATACTCGACAAAGTCACCCGGCGTACAAAAGCTGGTCGCCAAAGTTGCCTTAAACAAGGGGCCGACATGAGGGTTCTTGTGACTGCTAGCTGAATTTGACAGCGGGCATTGCGGTCTGTTGTGCCGTCTTTGACTTTCAAGTGTACAATATAATATACATCACTGATCGATCTTCTGACTGACGAGGTTTTACACTGCAGCCTTATGAACATTGTGGCGACTTAACCGATCCAAATGCCTTTCGCAAACTTTAAAGTGCTCGCACTAAGAAAGATATGAGTAAAATTTCAGTTGAATCTGTGTATTGGTTTTTGAGAAGAAGAGTTTTAATGATGAAATTGGGATTGTCGCTATATCTAATATGGCAAACAAACCCCTTGACCGACCCCAACGCCTTTCACAAACTTGAAAGTGTTCACACTAAGGGTGACAGAAGTAAAATTTCAGTTGGATCGGTGCGTTGGTTCTGGAAAGAATAGTTTTAAAGATGAAATTGCAATTTTTCACAAAATCCAATATAGCGGCCAAAGCACATGACCGATCCAAATGCCTTTCGAAAATGTAAAAGAACTGCCACTAGGGATAATGAGTGTAAAATTTTAGTTCAATCTGTACATTGGTTCTGGAGAAGAAGATTGTTAGGGATTAAACTGCGATGTACATAAAATCCAATATGGCGGCCAAATTACGTGACTGATCAAAATGTTTTTCTGAAACTTAAAAGGACTACCACTAGGGAAAATAAATGTGAAATTTTAGTTCAATTGGTGTATTTGTTCTGGAGGAGAAGATTTTTAAAAATTGCATTACGATTTCACAAAATCCAATATGGCGGCCAAACCACGTGACCGATCGAAATGTTTTTTGCAAACTTGAAAGGGATCACCCTAAGGATGACTTGAGTAAAATTTGAGCTTAATCGGTGTTTTGGTTCTAGAGAAGAAGATTAAAGATTAAATTACGATATGTGCAAAATCAAATATGGCGGCCAAACCACGTGACCGATCAAAACGCCTTTTGCAAACTTGAAAGAGATCACACTTTAGATGATAGATGTAAAATTTTAGTTCAATCGGTGAATCGGTTCTTGAAAAGAAGATTTTTAAAGATTAAATTGTGATTTCACAAAATCCAATATGGCGGCCAAATCACGTGACCGATCAAAATGCTTTTTGCAAACTTGAAAGAGATCACTGTTAGGATGACATGAGTAAAATTTCAGCTTAGTCGGTGTTGTGGTTCTGGAGGAGACGATTTTTAAAGATTAAATTACGATTTTTTGCAAAATCCAATATGGCGGCCAAACCACGTGACCAATCCAAACGTCTTTCGCAACGTCGAAAGAGATCACACTTCAGATGATATATGTAAAATTTTAGTTCAATCGGTGAATCGGTTCTTGAGAAGAAGATTTTTGAAGATTAAATTGTGATTTCACAAAATCCAATATGGCGGCCAAACCACGTGACTGATCAAAATGTTTTTTGCAAACTTGAAAGAGATCACTGTAAGGATGACATGAGTAAAATTTGAGCTCGATCGGTGTTTTGGTTCTGGAGAAGAAGATTTTTAAAGATTAAATGAGTATTTTAGAATATCCAATATGGCGGCCAAGGTCACGTGACCGCATGCGATTTTATTTGCAAATTCTAAAGACCTTAGGTCATGCTTGCTATACAAATAATTTCAAATCGACTAGACCCCTACGTCTTCTGGAGACGCCATCTTTAGGTTTTTGGAAAATCCAATATGGCCGCCAGGTCACGTGACCAATCAAAATTTCAAGGGTCAGGTGCACGAGTACTAATTGGCTCCTATTAGCCCTGCAAGTTTGAGAAGTTTTCGTTCAGCCGTTCGAGAGATCTAGGTGAGCAAAGAAACGGCAGAAGAAGAAGAAGAGGAAGTCAGTAGAACTTGAGCAATAACAATAGGGTCCCAGCCGGTCGGCTTGGGCCCCTAAACATGTGCAAGTGGCAACTGGACGTTAAAATTTTAAGTAAGGTGGGACTTTACTTCTATACAATATTTCTTGTATATAAAGTCGAACCGTACTATAAAATGTCGGCTTGACATCCTAAATACTAATATTTTAGAACAGGGTCCCAGTTTATGCTTAAGAAGAATTATGGTGTTAACTTAAACAATAAGCAAAGTCAACAATAGAATTATCAACGTGCATCTGTATTTTGCTATACAGCTGCCCAGCCATCAAACAACATCCTTTACCCTCAAAGCAGTACGCGGCTCGAAAGTGAAAGACTTAAACCTTTGCTCAAACTTTTCAGTGTGAAACCTGAAACCATTCTCTTACCAAATCAGGACTAAAATCACGGGTCATCGTGCAAAGTTTGATACTGGAGAAACAGATTTCCTGACATTTACAGATATTTAAATATATTAAAAATCGCCGCCATTCCTGTGTCATCTCTATTGCGAAATATAAGCTAACAATTTTCGATTTTCCAAAAACTTAGACAGCAAAAGATTTTCCTTACTGCATTCAACTTGTTATTCCTTTTATACTTCTCAAGTTTGGTGTTTATATCCTACCCTAATCAGAGAGAGAAACAGAGAGACAGAGAGACAGACAGACAGACAGACAGAGAGACAGACAGATAGAGACAGAGAGGGGACCTGCATTCGTTATTGTACAGTTGGTCACATATTGAAAACATTTACCTGGTAAAGACAACCAGACTGTACGTGTTTGTTCCAATTAATGTAAGTGACAGCTACAGTTGCAAATATGATTGAGTAGAGGGAAAGTAGAATCAAACTATCGGCCTTGTAGCTGGATAGCGGGGTCATTCCATTAATTTATGCGTGCTGGTAAGCGCGCCGTTGACACTAGCGACGATATGTGTGGGTGGCGAAAACAAATTGGGACATTAAAAAACTGCGACACTTCCTTTTCATCCACCGTACATAATACCAGTATAAGGAAACAACAATCTGAATTGAAAGGGTTTAGAGTTAGGTTTAGCGTTAATCAAAACATAATACATTGTACCTAAAAAGCAGGAGGGAGGGGGCATGAGGATGTCTTTCAACCAGAATACAAGTACGCAGATAGATCACCTAACTGCCCCTCGTTCGCTGCATGGCTGCATCCACGTCAATTCAGAAACAACATTATCATGTACGTCGATGCGGACGCACAAATCATGACACACAAATCATTAATGATTCTGTCCACAAGACGATAAACAAGCCCAAAATGATTTATCGGGGATAATTTAGATAAATAGGGCTCATTATTTTCCTTAATTCTGTCATGTATATTTACATTTTGTTTGTTTTTAAAATGTGTTTAAATTTGTACCATTTTATTGGAGTTAAATTTATTTGTTTTTTAGTATGGACCCCTTGGAGGACTATTTAACCTAATCGAATAATCCTACCTTGACTTGAGCCTGTAAATGGATAATCCTTTATTGTGAAATAAATAAATAAATAAATAAATAAATAAATAAATAAATAAATAAATAAATAAATAAATAAATAAATAAATAAATAAATAAATAAATACAAATATTCACACACAGACAATGCTAGTAGAATGGCTAGTGGGTTTTAACGTTTTAATAACATCAATAACTCGATCACAAAAATAACATATTTGGCGAACTAGGGTTGTTTTGCTGCGATAAATTAATGGCAGATCTTTCATGTTGAGAAAAAGCTTAGATGAATTAAAGTATTTAAGTAATGGTCCATTAACGAAAGTAAGGGATGGACTGTCGGGAAATTCAACAATTTTCTTCCTTTATAGTTGTTGTTAATACCCTACTCTAATCAGAGAATGAGAGAGAGAAAGAGAGAGAGACACAGAGACACAGAGACAGAGAGACAGGGAGGGGACTGCATTCGCCATTGTAAAGTTGGTCACATATTGAATTTTTTAACTAATAAAGACAACCAGGTTGTATTTGTTTACTGCAATTAAATTAATGTAATTGACAGCTACCGTTGCAAATATGATAGAGTAGAGGAAAGTAGAATCAAACTAACGGTCGGGTTGTTTTATTTGGTTGTAATTTACGCGTGCAGGTAAACATGCCGTCGTCACTAGCAACGGTAATGTCCTGGGTGGCGTTTCATACTAAAACAAATTAGGAAATTAAAAACGCTGCGAAACTTCCTTTTCACCTATCCGTCATTAATGTTAATATTGATCGTCTTCTGCTCTCAGAGAAAACATGATATCTAAATTAAAGGGGTTTAGAGTTAGGTTTAGCATCAATGAAAAATATAATATATCGTACCTAAAAAGCAGGAGGGAGGGGAGGGGCTCTGTGGAAGTCTTTCAACCAGAATACGCGTACGCAGGTAGACTCCCTGACATCCCCTCGTTTGCTACACGGCTGTATCCCACGTCAATGGGTTAAACCCGGAATTCGAATGGACCACGATGCAAACAAAACCATGTGCACAAACGCGCAAAGAAATACGCGTATTTCTCTACGCGTTAGTTGACATGGGTTTCTTTGTACCAGCATCACGTGATCTCTTGGGCTTACTGAGTCTGCAAATCACCGTGCGGCCTTTCTTATGCAGAAGAAGAACTATTCAGAAACGCCGTTACCGTGTATTAGAGTGGACGCGTAAAGCAATAACGTCACCTCGAAATTCATGACGTACGTGTACTTGCAGTCGATCAGTAAAACAAGGCGAGGCCAGTAGGCCTTTCCGGTTATCACACAATGCATAGCTGTGGTCGTATAAAACTATGTTTTTGCACTTGAAATAAAACATGATGTGTTTTTTTGTATTCATGTTGTCAGTAATATAGATCATGATGCCAAAAAGGTCCGGGTGTTTCAATCAGTGACGAAAGTATCGGCCAGGGTAACATCACTCATCCTGGAGCCAAAAACATCATGCAACTGGTATTGAGCCAGGCGGCCAATCACGTATGCGTAACGAAATATGAAATTTGAAATTTCGTTGCGTCGACCTTCATTCCTCTGACCTGTTGAGGGCGCACGAACGGCCAGAATGGGTTGTTGATATGATCTGAGCGCGGGCTGGCTCAGTGAGAGAGTCTGATACTAGTATGCAGGATAGCTTCGTTGTTGTTGTTGTTGTTGTTGTTGTTGTTGATGATGATGATGATGATGATGATGATGATGATGATGATGATGAAGATGTTATTGTTGTTATTGTTGCTATCAAAGTGTTAATCTTAATTTGTACTATTCCTTGACAAAGAGTATATTTTATGGCATCAGAATATTCGTGCAACCGTGCCCCCTATTTTTACGATTTACGTGTTTTAGAATAATGTTGAAAAATTAAATACTTTGAGTTATACAAGAGAAGAGGTGAGGTGAGGTGCATTTCAAACCAGAGTATTTGGTTCTCTTTATGAACCATTTAGGCAGTGATGTTAGTTAAATGTCAAAGTCAATATCTGACATCCCATTTATTAATCAAGAGGTTAGACTACGGCCACAACTATTGGAACTCAGTGACGACCGTTTCAGATATGAAAGAGCATATTCAAAAGATTTTAGTGCTCATCGACTACAGGAAGCAAGCCAAAACGCACTTTCGTGAACCCCTTCGCTCAACAGATGTCTCGCACCGGGACCGTTAGGATGTGTACACACACTTAAAGTGGCACTCCCACTTGGTAACATTTTTAAAACACATTTTTTTAATGCAAACGGTCGATATTTGACGTGGCGACTGCGCGCGGATCACGAGATATCGATAAAAACATTTCCTCAAAAAAGTAAAAGTTTGAAATCCGGTGGCCCACCTCAATTCAGCTTCCGAACATCGAACGTTCGGCACTAGGGCCATTGTCAAGTAAGCTATGGAGTACGAGTCTATGCTAACGCTGCTGTACGCCACAGTACCACTCGCGTCGGTGATCGATCATTCTCCGTTGGGGAAAGCCGAGTCGTACTGACTCGGAGAAAAAATAACGCAAAAACAAAGTTTTCTGATTCCACCAGAATTATCATAGGTGACTGGCACAGATAAGTGCAGTTGATACATAACGGCCGCCGCGTGGTATGCAATCATACCACGCAGCTGCCGCTATGTATCGAACCACGCGTAATTGTGTGGCAGACGACAAAATGTAGTCATCAGAGGCGGCTAATATTTTACTCGTAAAAACTGATATCTATGTGGTATTGGTTAAAAATATAATAGAACTGACTGAGAATAATGAAAACGACAAAAACTAAGGAGAAGTTTAAAAAAACTTAACTGAAGTGAAGGCATAATGCTGTATACTATAGTCTTCGAAATGGAAGGTAAAATTGCGTCGTTCGAACTTATTATGGGCTCCCTAGAATATCGTCCACCAGCACAACAACAAACCTTCGGGGGATTTCGGGTCATAATCAGAAACGATCGTAAAACTTCGGGATGTGAAAAATACGTTCGGGAAATGACATGTTTTTATCGATATCTGGCGATCCGCGCGCAGTCGCAACGTCAAATATCGACCGTTGGCATTAAAAAATGTGTTTTAAAAATGTTACCAAGTGGGTGTGCCACTTTAATAATAATCAATATATTCAATTTAAGATCACTTACATTTTCTGTGTGCTTCACTTTCATCCATCCATCCGACCAACCGCCCGCCCACCCCATCAACCCCGACAAACATGCATTACATACATACATACATACATACATACATACATACATACATACATACATACATACATACATACATACATACATACACACACACACGATGGTAATGTATGTAGGACCACTGAACTCAAATGTGAATAATACGACTCCTGACTGTGACATTATTGTCGCCATCTTCCTGCATGTCAATAACCGCTGAATGTCATTAAATACTCATGCTTTTGTTTCTTTTATGTGAGTAGTTTTACCATATGAGAGAGACTGAGGATGACAAAGTATCATTTTTATTTTATTTTGTCTTATTTTAGTTTGAAACATGCACAGTAAAGTTGAAATGTCGTGCGATAATGATAGATGTACATTAGGCTACTACTTTAGAGATCCTACAGTAGATTTAGACCCGAATAGTCTGTCCAGATGGTTGCTGTGGATTATATGGGTGGGGTACCATCGGACGTTTCCCCTGGCTATGTACAACCCACATGTCTTTAAAATACAGCCATCGGTGAAAATGTCACACAAAACCTGCTCACTTCCTCGACATCTGTCAGGATGTAGATTTAGTGAATTAATTTGTAACTAAATTAGGGCAGATAGGGCTTGAGCGATGGTGCGTATGCATAAAATAAAGCAAATGATTTACAAAAAACACACAATTCAAATGTTTAGGGAGTGTCGGTATTATTTTAAGTACACTGAAGGTAGGTTTTTTCGACGTGATCTTAAGTATACCGATATTTTTGAAAGCTGAGATTCTGAAATAATTATACTGGCCTAGAGCAATTTACATTTGCTCGCATGGCTCAGGGTAATAGGCTAAAAGTAACAGAAGGCCCTACGATGCACAAAACAAAGATATCCTCTAATTTGCGTTGCAGGTAGACAGTGCAATCATTTTTGACTGGATTCGAGCTCACAATCTGCGATATGAGTTCACCAAGAGAAGAAGTCGATGATGAAAACCACGCGCTCGGCGAAATCCATTCCTCAAAAAGGTGGTTCATTAACCCAGCTAAATTGTTGAATTTTTTTGGTACGTGTGCATATGTATTTTTCAAGCTATATGACTACATTTAATCATATAGAAACGAACTTTAGAAAATGGGGCCTATTATTAAAATATATGCTAAATGAAAGTTACACCTACTCTACGACTTCGGAGCATGCGCAACCATACATCAAGTGCTGGAGGCGCATGCGCTGTCTGCCATTGCAAATGAAAGAAAGCAAGTAGTGAGGTCTGCGCGTCAGCATCGACAACATGTTTAAAATGGATTTCTGAAACAAAACCTGCCGATGACAAGGTAGGAACTTATTCCAGAGTTTAACATCTAGATATTTATGCCTTCAGTTGACATACACACCTTTAGGAGTTCGGCAATATCTCCGCTTTATCGACGTGCGGACTTTTATACACAAATTTGCGAAACTCAAAATCTGAGGAAAGTTCTTTCAGGAAATTTCAGTGATTTGTTTTACAAAATAGATTAATTTTACGTTTTTTTTCAAATTTTGCCTCACACGGTCGTGATCATGTGTTTCTTTAAAATTTCTCTCCAGCCCCCCGACGAAGTCTGTTCAGAATGGAATTACCGTTACTACTGTGCTTTTCTCTGCTGACTGCGCTATCTAGAGGGGAATGGTACGAACACAAAGGTAATGTCATTGTCATGAACACGAGTATCTTACCCACGAGTATCTTAAAACCCATGTTCGTCTGTTACAGACCCGAGGCAGGAGACCTACAGACAGGCAGGAAGGGAGAGATACAGATGCAGACAAACACACAAAGACAGACAGATTTTGATCTACACAGACAGGTGGTCAGACAGCATGTAAAGACATTTAAAAGACAACTTTACAAAAAAATCAGTGATCGGCAGTAAAAATAGGAGTATGCTATAATGCTGGCAGACATATTTGACTAAAAGTGACACGATTTCAGATTTGCATCACTAATGCTTTCACTTACAAAAACGATCCTATATCAACTCTTCGTATGTGTCTCAGAGGACATGTATGGGCTTAATATTAGGGCCCAATCGGCCCTGTATGACCATGGCGTGATGTCTTTGAGTTGCCTACAAAGAACCTCTTAGATTTGAGAAGTAGGAACCCTGTATGCGCCTTCATATCTTTTACAAGGTTCTAATGTGAAGCCTATGTATAGGGTTAAGAAAATCATATAGCCCCTGAGGCTCTTTGTGTATGAGCCTACAGCGACCAGGGATAAGACCCATAGAATCTTATTGTTGGGTTCCTAGAACAACCCTAGATAGATCCTAATGAGCTTGTAGATGAGCCGTACAGGAGCCCTATGCGGGTATTATACAACTCGTACAGTACATGCTTCCTATAAAACCCCTCATTGCAACATGTTGAGGACCTGTATGGAAGGTTTCTTTGTAAATTTGATTGGACTGGACTCACAAGACTTTTCAAGGGTTTCTACACGGACTCAATATAAGTTATAGATTACTTCTCTTTTAAAACTCTCCCATGCCAGCTTTAGGAATCCTAGAGGAACCTTGTATTGATCTTTTATGGCGGTTGGAAGGTCCTGTGAGGTAATAAATGAATACATGGATACTATGATGTTATTACGAAAATACCGCAAAGGATGCACGAGGACATTGGCGCAGCGTATCGCCCGACGCGAAGCGGAGGGCGATGCGCAGCGCCAATGTCCTCGTGCATCCTTTGCGGTATTTTCGTAATAACCTTATTATTATACATCTTATGTTCCTGATCGGGGCATCAAAATATCCGAGTAGTGACCGTTTTCGTGCAATGTCAACAATTTTTCTTCCGATTTATAGCGCAAGTGTGGAACGCTACCTCGGACGCGCTTCTGTAAGTTTTGGAGTGTGTGCACTACACATGTACGTACAGAGCGCGAGCGAGACATGTTCTGGCACTCGTCCAAGGGGTCCCTTGAAACCGTTCAAGAGTGAACGCGCAGATACAGCCGCAGGGAATGGGGCGCCTTGAAACCGTACGTGTTACGGAACGGACGCGCGTTCCGTACGGCTTTTTTAGCGCACGCTAAATTCTATTGTTTTCGATGGTAGATGTATAATAAATAAATGTATAAATACCAATAAAATCCACAATATTTTATCGTATTATAATCATCAATCTTTGGCTTAAAAATTTGCCATACATTTTTTTTTTGAGGGAGACATGAATTGGTGCAACGTGATTAAAACTTATAAATTGATACGGGTATGTATCAGATTTCATAACTTGCTGTAATTGTTCATGATTGTTGTGCGCTATATGCCCTTCTATGCACTCGTGACACAGCGATTAAGGTAGCTTTTCACCTTTATTGGGGTATTTTATGTCAAAAACACGAAAATTTGTTTTTCCCTGACAAGTATTTCTGTAATATTGATCTTTAAGTGCGCAGAATATCTTGGTCTGGAAGTTTCTGTTTCTAGCTGAAATTTTGCGATAAAAATTTATAATTGAAAAAGATGCACGTTTTTGCGTTTTAAGACTACCGCTAAGTCTTGATTGACAAGGGATTAAGCTAAGCCGCAACGCCACTGTATTGTCGCATTCACTTGGACAACATCCGCTGCGAAAATCCCATTTACACCTACCGTTCGCCACATGTGTCAAGATCATCGTGCACGGGTAGAGATCAGACGTATAAAAGTGGATCATACCGTTTTTCTGATAAGGTTGGCCGCTCCCAAAAGATGGCTACTTATAAGTATTAGCGACACGAGGCCAGACGTAAACTTTTTGACTATTCAATTTCAGGTTAGTACAGAACAAAAATAGCGGCATGTATCGAGTGTTACAATCTGCAGCATGAGTAAAGGTAGGACCTGTTATTATCAGATAAATGTGATAAAAAGTCACGGTCACTTGTCAGAGATCGCCTGCTACATTTGTTCATTGCAATGATCTTCGGGGCAGACATTGGTTTTGATCAGATTCCAAAGGTTACACTTGGCAGCATAATCCGAGTGTCGGCGAGCCGTGTATTTGTAGTTGATTTTGTCAACTTGAAAAAGCAGCCTGGGCAGTGAATAAATTTCTTAATGTTCAACATCTTTTGGAGAGGTCGCGGCCGTCCCTTATACATAAATGGTAGCTTCCTCTGGAGGCCTAATAGCGATAGCGAATACCTGAATACCGCGACATACCCGTACATGTACATTATGAAAGGAAGAAAACGAAAAAAGGGTCCTCGAAAGTCCACAACAACCACACCGATATCGTAAAATTAAAAGACAGCCTGCGGATGTCAGATAAAGGATCATACTACAACCAAACTTTAACGTCAATGCTCTATGATTTGTCGTACGTTGACAGCATTTCTAACGATACCGATGACACGGATTTTTTGGGGACAGCCCTCGACGAAAACAACGGCTCAGATGATATGACGTTCTTGTCTTTATGTTCAAGTTTTCTCCCTTTCACTTTGTTGCCACTGACTGGCGATCGGTTCATGTAAGCCAAAATGACTCCAGAAATGGTCTTCATCACAGAAATTTTGTAAAGTGCGGAGACAAACCATTGTCTAAAAAAACGCTTGTAGTTGAGTGGTGTTAATCTGTTTTCAAGGCGCGTGAGGTTAGGACAAAAATAGCAGCTCACTGAATCACAGCATGGAGGTCTTGTTTTTACCTCCATGATCACAGGCACTGCCAATCTACATCTGCATACAAATGCAGGTATTTTTGTTGTGTTGTCAACTAATATTCTATTCGCTATGTCACCCATTATTGGGATCGCCTGATCAGAACCTTCCGCGGCTATGAACCCTCTCCGAGATCGAATGCTGAATTATATCATATTTACGCTTGTGTCGACGGCATCTCGATGCCGTCGCAGTCCAGACAGTTAGGTCGTACAGTTAATATTCTGTCTAAATCTTACAGCTAATCGGTCAACATATAATGCTTAACTTGATGCCTTCTCCGGCTCTGAAGGAAACACCGCTACGGAAAATCGCCCTTTTTAGCCTAATTTAAGCCGTTGACACTGATTTCAACGAGTGAATATATTGTTTGGGTTGAGTAGTTGGTTGTACTGTCTTGTTTTGGTGGGTTTTTTTTCTGTCGAGTAAATTGTTTATGATCATTCAAAAGGAAAACAACCGCACCAATTTACATAATCGCCTTTTTCTTACTTCGACATTTTGTTATATTGCAGCATCCTCAAGAGAGTTTAACTCGAGAACGGAAGTTCTCCAGATTTTCACAGATGTTTGTCGAATAGGTGGTCTCTAAAAAGCTGTCTCGTTTAGAGTTGAGTTATCGCTGCTTGATTAGACGACATTGTGGGACTCATCGGTTGATGAACTTTGATTCAACACTGTGAAAAATCTTTGGCCTTTTTCGAAAATCTGAGACATATATTTGTAGCCAATACTCTAAAGTGCAATTACTCGTTGACACCTAGACAATACTCCCTTATGCTGTGACTTAAACATTTTTACGTCAATTTATCCAATTTCTTTACACTTCCACTGAAATCTTTATTAATATTCATAGCCCATTAATTTTCTTGATCGAACGAAAAAAAATCATAGAAATAGCTTTCAGGTGATATATAATACTTTGGTAAAAATACACAACTTTAAGGCAAACTTCACGTTTGAAAAGGAGTCGTCGCACAGGTGGAAATCTACCTTAAACTGAAAAAGATATATCAGTTGATATGAATCGTTATATCCATACCTGTTGGACACGTTAAAATCAAGATCTTCAAAACCAGGGTACGTATTGATGAGAGCAATAAATTTGTAAAGCTTCGGCTGCAATTTCATCATGCATACAGCTAGTAGCTAAGGGGTCCGCTTAGAGCCAACATATCGAGTGCGTATATATTATTTACAACACTTCTATTAATAAGCATTCCTATACTGGGCTGTTAACCGGTTCTTCAGAGCACTCCTACATGAAACAAATGTCTCCATACTGGCTTTAGCCCTGGTCTTATACCACTTAATTTCTCATATGACTATACCAGCTTGTAATGGGTTGTCACTGCACAGGGCCTGAAGGAAGGCGCATGTCCCAGAACGAAGCCAACATAACTCCTGCAGGATCAGTGATGTCCCCAGGAATCTTGCAGGGTCCTACAGGTTATGAACAACGGCATTTTGGGTTTATGGACCATGTCCGCTTGCTGAAACCTGCCCATGGGCGGCTAATTGTGCACACTGATACCATTGAAATAAATATCTCCATATCTATGCCCCTTTTTCTCAACAAGGAAAATCGTTTACAATTTTCAACGATTCCCCGAAGGAACGTTTCTGTGGCACCAGCCAACACAGACCGGCGCCAGGGTACTCCTCATTGTTTGCAACCCGTTTAATATCTCTCTCTCTCTCTCTCTCTCT
>LD347816.1:77543-90340 GCA_001465055.1 Ptychodera flava | reverse complement strand
CTCCGCCATCTTGAACAAAATTCTGTTCAAGATGGCTACCCGGTACCTGACCCTATATTTCCCCACGCCCTCTACCGGGGAAATGGGTCAGGGAACCAGACTACTGTGCGTCTAGTCTGGTTCCCTGACCCATTTTCCCCGGTAGAGGGCGTGGGGAAAAATAGGGTCAGGTACCGGCAAATGTAAACATGGACGCTATTGGGTTAAAATAAAACAAGGTGTGATTGGATGAAAGTAACACTTTTAACTTTTTCTCATGTTTCTTGGGTTTCGCACTTTCAGGCTCACTTGACACCAACTTCTTGTTTGTACCACAAAGCCGTGGAGGTAGAAAGAGAGGCTTTCTACCTCCATCATTTAGCCACTGTAATTTAGCACACCTCTTGATACTTTTAGAACGTCGACATGATGCCTGGCATTTTTCATNAAATTCGGACACCATTCTATCCATCGATATCAATCGTCGTTCACAGTTCCAACAAAGTTTGCTTTCAATTAGCTGTGATATCGCAGCGGTACTTGTGGCGTGTATCGAACGTGCTCGGGTCATTGGGGTCACGCCACAGTCGGCGATGATCTCAATAACCCTAGCGCGTTCGATACAGGCCACAAGTACTGCTGCGATATCACAGCCAGCCTTCAATCACCTCTATTTCCCCGTCCTTCTGGATTAATCCTTTCAGTTTATGTTTCCCGTCTCGTGTGCCAATGTTTTTGGTTCGGATACCAGTGTTCGAACATAATTCTGATCCAGTCGAATTTTGACCGGCGTTTTCATAGTAGCAGCCATATTTGTTGTAGCATGTTCTGTCATGTGACTAACCTCCGCCATCTTGAACAAAATTCTGTTCAAGATGGCTACCCGGTACCTGACCCTATTTTTCCCCACGCCCTCTACCGGGGAAAATGGGTCAGGGAACCAGACTACTGTGCGTCTAATGTCAGCCATTTTATTTGTACCTTTGTTACGTGTGAAAAAGAGGTGAAGCCAGTCATTTTCTTGAAAATATAATTTACTACAAAACACAAAGCTAATCACTAAGTCAAGGGATAAACTACAAACTGTAAAACTTTACAGTCTGCTTATCTCAGCTGGAACGGCACAAAGCTCCAGAGTTGACTCAGGCAGTGAGATAGAGCGATGAGTTAGCAGACCTTTGCTGGCAGGATTGAGGTCGGTCTGTGCAAAGTCCACAATATAAATCTAGCATGGCTGTGAAGGTCTTGAACAGTCTTGAAATTAACACTGCTGGAGTGATTCCAAAGTCTTGAAGTAAACACGTCAGTGACACGATCCCAAAATTCTGACTGAAAACTGTGCCGTCCAGGTTTTTATACTTAAATGGTTATATAAGAGAATATAAGAACAATCTACAACTTCTGTTGATATGCTAATTACTGTTCTAAATATATCTCCGCTTGTATTAAGCACGACTATTTGAATTTCCAGAATTCTAAAATGGCTTATTGAATTTCCAGATAGTTCTAAACATGACTATTGAATTCAAGGTCATGGAGGAGAATGACCTTATGATTGTTTTTGACTGAGCAAACTCCGACAAGTGAGTGGGGGAAAATGACCTACATATCATCTTTGATTGGCAGAATGCTTTTTGAAGGTGTCAATGAGGACGCCATGTAGTCGAGGAATGTTCTACGAGATGGCGAAGTGTGAGGAAGCAGGCTGTTGCTGGACAGGAGAAGGTGTTGTGCACTCAAGGTGCTTCAATCCTCGTGGAGATAATAAAGGTAACAAAGTCTTGGCAGATACAAAAATCAGACAAACAAACGAACAACCAAGTCAGGTACCAGTGGATAATAAGTCATTATTAAGTTGTTTTTTTACAAAGCGATAATTAATGAGGCGGTACATGAATGAGTTTATGCTGTTTGCAATATGCAGACACAATGTCGCCAGGGGTAAAGCTAATTCAAGCGTCATAAGGCCACGTGCCGCGAGCCAAATTTCATGATTCATATTCTGCTGACCAAGCTAGAAACACGTGCATTTTCACTCCAATTTACGTTATCTTTTCATCCACCGTTACTCTACCCCACCGGTTAGGAAACTGGCTTGTTCTTTTGTTTTAGTCCTTGTCTCGATAAGGCCAAAGTAATTAAATTCTTTGTTTTGCGTCCCTACCCGCCTAGGTTTTTAAGGTTTTCATGAAAAACACACACAGTGTATTTGAATAGGAAATTTTAGGACATAACCGCTTAGCTTTTCTGAACTAAAATTTTGTTACATTTTTTTATTTGCTGCAAACAAATTACATTGTGTTAATTTTCTTGTGTGTGTTTTTTAGCCGCTTAGACGCGTACCTTCTCCCATTTAGAGTGGACGCAAAACAAAGAATTTAATTACTTTGGCCTAAGTATTTAGGACAAAAGGGTGTTAACGAGTAGCTCACACATCGGCCCACTAGTATCCAGTAGCGGCCGGCGTAATTTTAATCATAGACACTCGAGGGTCTATGTTTTAATGGCACGGTACAGAGTCAGGACCTTGGATGTAAACAACCTGACCCGGATAGCGAAAAAAGATGGCCGCCGTGTCTAATCGAAATAAAAAATGTCTGAAATCTAAGTAAGGGATTGGACTGTGATAAGTACATGTATATGTTAAAGCTGAGAATACCGAGGAGATAATGTCTTGAAGTGGCATAGTCTGTGCTCTTTCTGTATAATTTCAAGAATAGATTATAGCTGCATAGTAGCAATGGCCGGTTTTCGACATATCTAAGTGCACAAGGGCAAGCCTAGAATTAGACATCCCAATATCTAATGAGGTAAAACCGGGGTAGAGTACGATTAGTTGCTTCATCCAACCAAATCCTTCATCCAACCAAATTCAAGGCTGCAGCACTAGCATTTACTAATTGATAGGATTATTCGTTAAATCGAGGTCAAAGGTCATCCTTGTCACGTGAAATTGTGGCAGAAAACTTTAGTCATATGATCATCCCTGTCCACCAAATATCAGACCTCTAGATCTATTGGCAAGCCTATAATTATATATGTATATACTCAATGAGGTAGGCCTACAGGTGACGTGATATGGGGATCAAAGGTTAGCAGCAACCCCGAACTTTAGGTGTGCAATTTGGTACCATACCGGCATTTGTTCAACAAACACAGCCCTCTTAGACACTTATTTGGGATACGATACTTCACAAATCATCTTCTCTAAACTGACATGGCTTAAAATCTTAATATTTACAATCTGCAACCTGGTCTTATGGTCTACAAAATTGGTGTACATAATCTTAATTGATCAATTTTAAGCAAAGGAGGTAAATTTTAAAGTGAAAAGTCGAGATGGCCTCGAGAGAAAGAGTTTGAATATTATTGGTGTGGACTGTGATACGTAGGGGAGGGTCACAGTTTCTTGCGCATGAAAATTGGGATGGATCACCTGTTTCTTGCAAAAACTTTTGAATGGTTATTATTTTACGTGCAGCGTCATTTTGAAAACATCGGTCCTCCCTTTCTGTAATTTCTGTCCCGTCCCTTACTGTAATAATCTAGGCCCCTTGGCGGAGAATTCATAAACACAAATATCGCAGATCACTACTTCATGTGTATAGAAGGCGCCGTTGAAACCCTAATGTTGATTTATCTGTGTAGATGAATCGATAAAGTAAATTGAAGCGAAAAATATCAGTTTCTAGCTTAAACTGTAAATCGTAAATTTTGGCACGCGGCCCGTGTTCAGTGGCTCGTGCATTAGGCTTACCCTGTCGCCAGATTTGAATTGAGTCGATGCATGCCTGGGTAAATTGCTTTGAACATAAGATACATTGTCGTTTTGTCATTGTGCTGATTTCAATGAAACCTTTGAGTGCCATCTGTGTATGAACTCTAAACGTATGATGTTTCATGATAGTAGAATGGCCGCCTTGTAATCATACAAGACATATCGTACAGGAAAAATGTTTAAAGGGTTTACTGATTAAAGATTAGATTGATGAACGAATAAATTAATCTTGTATTTCCGTCTGTTTTGCATTGGTTAGTTAGTTTTTTGTTGTTTGTTGTTTGTTTCAGTGTTAGTTAATGTTGCGCTGAACAAGTTTGTTCAAACTCCCTGGGGAAATGCTTGGAGCACAGTGGACGGGCGCTTTCCAAGCCAAGACAATTTCGAATTCCAATCTCAGATAAGCTGGGAAGGGCAAGCGACCCTTCCCAAGGCAGAAGGACTGAGGAGCCAGATGTTTTCATTTTGGGACTTCCAACAGACTATGGATTGCAACGTTTATTTTAGGGATAATTACGATGAAACAAAGGACATAGGCCTCTACAACCTGGTTGTGGATCTTCACCAAGTATACGATATCTTTCTCGTGCGTATTTGCATCAGGACTATCGAATGTAAGTATGAAGAAGAGATACTAGTAGATAGCATTTGGCATTATGATTTGTCCTCGTCACATGTTCCGATCATAAGGTAATAAGTGCCTCGAAGCGGAATGTTCACGACTTTTACACAAGTATTGCACATAGTAAGGTTACATCATTATCTTGAACAAACACCAATAAAAAACCAGGGTCACCGTACCAAGTTTTGGATCAGGAACGGACGGCACAATTTAGTGATATTAAAATTGCTACTCTATTCCGTGTCACTTTTATGGCTATTTTTTTAAATAAAATCTTCCCCGTCATGAAGAATAACCAAGATTTTGATTGGTTATTTGGAAGAGATGAAGAGAAGCATGGACGATTTTTCATAAAAAAAGAAAACTTAAATACGAGGAGCCTATGAAAAAGTTTAACACAGTTTTTATCAATTTGTTTCCTCAAGTGCCAGTAGTAAGTCGCAGTTTCGTCGACCTGGGCCAATTCAACATCGAAAATAATTGGTTAAGGCACAGATGTGCGGTTCCATTGGAGCAGGACAGCCAGGGCAATGATAACACAATTTACCAAGACAAAATTGGTGTGGATGAAGACAAGGAAGATGATGAGGTTAAAAACAAGCTAAGTTGGCAATGGATAAATCTCTTTTGTGACGACAAACCGGGACGTTTCATATTTTTCTTACGCACGGTCACATATCCTCTGCAACTGCAGCTCCTTGAGTTTGAGGTCTACACGACCAAAGCTGCAGGTAGGCACAGCCAGAACTCAACATCTTTTCAATCGATTTTTACCCCTGGCTGGAGATGCATATTCAACGACATCATAGCATACAAACTAAATGAACACCTATGATAAAAATACCATGAGTTCTGTGCACACACCAGACATCGTAACGAGAAGGTAGGCAGCAAAGGCCTGTATGTATGCAGGCATGCAGGCATGCATGCATGCATGTATGCATGCATGTATGTATGTATGTATGTATGTATGTATGTATGTATGTATGTATGTATGTATGTATGTATGTATGTATGTATGTATGTATTTGTGTACGTACGCACGTACGTGTGTAGGTATGTATCTATGTACGTATGTGTGTAGGTAGGTAGGTAGGTTGGTAGGTAGATAGGTAGGTAGGTGTGTTTGTGTATTTATTTAAATGCTTGCATTTTCAAAATAGTGTATATAAGGCTGAACTATGTTTCTTAAAATTGCCTTTGGTACAATTTCAAAATCAATGCAACCTAACACCTATTCGAAATTATTATATGACATCGAATTTTAAAAAAATGCCGTTTGGGTTATAAAAACAGTTATTCGATCTCTGCGCCCTATCAAAAAAGTATTTTCAATGCTGCAAATAGTACATTTAGTGACGAATGATAAACGACGAAACAAATAATGTGGTATATCTGACAATAGCCCCCTCTCCCGCAGAGATTATCTCTGAATAATCGCCAGGCGCATGGTTTGAATTTCCTTTGACATCTTACTTCGATACTTGACAGTCCGTTGAGATTAATTTATTGTTGTGGTGTGTTTCTATTTTAATTTTTTACAGCCACTATTGTCGACTACTGCACGAAGCAACCGTGTCAGAACGGTGGGACGTGCGTCAATGTGATTGAGACCTACACCTGCGTGTGTCCTCTCGCATTTACCGGCAGCCACTGTGAATGGAGTGAGTTAACCCTTTCACAAAGCCAAAAGAAAAAATCCAGTGTTCAAAAGAGTCCCTCATTCTATGAGAGTTTACAAATATCACTCATGATATATTGGAATAATGTGTACTAGTTCATGCAAAGGCAATTTTAAATGATGAGTAGAAATTTGGAAAACCTCCTTATCGCAATCTTGACCACAGATGCGATAATTAGAGGTTGTTCCCAATATCGCCTGTTCCTGTGTCGTATAGCACGAATGCTGATACGACGCAAGGAACAGGCGATATTGAGTAACAACCGATTTATCATATAACCATGCCCAGAATTTAGCTAATAACACCAAAAAGCCTTAGATATTTAGGCTCTACTTTATTACGCCTTGCTCATAAATATCGAAATATTTGTGTGAACAGGCTTCCTTAATAAACTATAAGCTTTCGAAGAAGTCTATGTCACATGCGGCATGGCTGCACGTCCTCTATATCTCAATGAACCCCAAGAAAAAAGACACCGGGCTTCAAAAATCGTCGTACAGGAGGCACTTTTTAAGGTGCGATAAGCCATTACAATTGTAACCCATCAAAAACTGTCCTTTGCCTTAATTCTCCCCTGTTTTCGATCGCATTCGATCGTCATATGATACGGAGATGGCCACCATTTTGTTTGTTTACTCTGAGTTGACATGTCAACAGCCGTCGCGCACGCAACATTGCTGTCACGCCATGTGCTTGCTACCTGTTCAGAGGTAGACCGTGCCGTGCGAACGGCTCAATGTTTTGCTAGAGCTGGTCTAAAAACTACAATAACTTTAAGGAAGCCTTCAGTAATTACAGAGGGTGGGCCTTGGGAATGGTTCTACTCCGGAATAAAAAGGACGCGATGCGTACGCCGTTCTACATACTCAGTACGCCCAAATAATCACGTGATGCCGGTACAAACAAACCCACATGTGTACTGAACGCGTATGGAAATACACGTACGTCTATGCGCGTTTGTGCACATGGCTTTGTTTGTACCGTGGTCGATTCGAATTCCGGGTTTGGCCTATTCCATGCACACTTATTAAATGTGACCCCCCCCCTCATCAGCTCTTGTCTAAAATGTGGCTCTCTCCCTAGTTCAACATTCATAAACTTGATCCCACCCCAATCACTGCAGTATTCTCCCCAGGAATAACTGGACCAGTATCAGCGCTGCTACTTTGCATAACAAATGGTTCAAATGTAATATAAGTTAGGGACAGAATTACAGGGAAAAACGCTGGCCTTTTGTGAGGGATTGTCGCAATTTATCACGCAAACATTTTAAAGGATCATACATTCGTGGGAGGGTCATCATATTATGAGCAACTAAAGGAAGGCAAGATGTGGCTGATATAGCGCTTCACCCAAAAATATCAAATAATGATACATGTCGGTCTATCAGGCAAACTATTGACAAAAACTATTGAAAAAAACAAGCTATATCTGAACATTTAATTGTATATATATTTGATAATATATGTAAATGAACTTGTTTGAATTGGGAAGTGAAAATTGGTTCTGAGTACAAGAAATCGGATTTTGGAATTTCACCGAAATGTTGATTCACCATACATGGTAGTCTATGAGGAAATTATGAATAAATTTTTGTCCAACACAATACTAGGTAAATCTATGTGTTTATGTACTCTTGGTTATTGGTATTAATGTACTTGATTAGACTAGGGTGGTTACAAGTGGATGTGTGTGCAAGAAATTGGATTTGGAATGTCACCGAAATGTTGATTCACTATACATGGTAGTCTATGAGAGAACTATGGACAATGTTTTTATCTAATAAAAACATAAAACTAACAATATCTGTGCATTTATAAACGTTTGACAATTGATGTACAATTTGCCACCTGTCCCGTACGTCTTTGTCTCTCGTCGTTCATCGGTTTTAACTGTTCAAGGTATTTATTGTAGGATACCACTGTATCTCCTTTGCTTGTGAAGCTTGTCGATAATGTGTATGTATTTCAAAGAATCAATGTATTTCGTCAGTGATTTCCTATTGAGGAAATATCACATGGACAATCTAAGGTTTGGCTGTAAAATCAGCTTCTGTTAAAAGTGACCCTCCCCAAGATATGTTTATAAAATATGACCCTCGCCTTGGACAGTTTTCTAAAAAGTGACCCTTCCCCCCTCCCCATATTCCCGGCAAACCCCCACTCTTAATTACTGAAGGCTCCCTAATAGAAAAAAACGTTATGAGAAAAGATTACAAGACTCAACATCTTAATTCTGTATTTATAAATCCGAAATATCCGTGTTCCTCAAAGCCCTTGAACATTTTTACGTCGGCGACATCGCTTCGCAGGCGGAGGGCGATAACCATTTTGTTTTTGTGTTTTTTTACGTTGTTTACCATCAAATTGCAAATGTGGTTCGGGAGCACTCCAAAACGGATGACTTTTGTCGTGCATATCTCGACGTTCACCGTGAAATCACGGCTGATATTTTACGGTAAACGTCGATAGGATGGAGCGATATGGGCATGCGTATATGATAATTGACGTTATCATCCAAAATATCACTGATATTCTTTTACATAGAAATGCGTTGGCCAATCTATATTGTCTGCCATGCATCTTGACAGCCTTCGCCGTACATCGAACTACAAGCGACTGTGTTTTAAATGCCAAGGGCGGCTAGTTTGTTCAGTCATGTGATTTCTACTCGGCGCTTTAGTGAAAAAGACTAAAGGAAAAATCACTTTCTCCGGCGCACACGGTAAGGTATATATATATATATATATATATATATATATATATATATATATATATATATATATATATTCTTTATATGTTATTTCTCACTAGATCAAGCGTTTGTTGTACTCGGTCCTGTTATATACGATTCTGTGTTTGAACTCTGTCATTCGGTCAACGCCGAGCTAGCGACATTCCATACCGTTCGTACAGCCTGGAGATTCGGTTTGGAAACCTGTGACTACCTATGGACTGACGGTCACATAAGATGGTTTGTCCGGACAGAGAAAGGACCAAATTGTCCTCAAGTCAACACCTACATGATAGCTGATGCCACCGAAGAATCGGTTAGATACAGTAACATTTTCTGCACTTCGTACAACGCCGAAGGTAAAAGCAAAGTCTGTTTGTTCGTTGAGCTTCGACTGCCACACGACCACCTTATTCTCCACACCCTTTCCTTTCTCCAGTGACTGAAGTTGTGTGTGTGCTTGCGTTCGTGTATGTGGGAATTTGAATTTTGATGTGTCGTGGTTTGTTTTGGCGACTTTTTTAAGTACTCGTGCCGCATCAAGTTGGGGGCCGAGATTTCAAATAACTTCAAACCATAAATATAGCAATTGCCGTTCGTTACTCTTCTGGTAGTCAGCACAATATTTACAATCGGTGTGCAGTGTTGGTAAGTATGGCATTGTTGGTTGTAATTCCACATTAGTTTTACAAAGGTGTAATGAAATAACACACATTTCTAGCCATACCTCAAGAAGCGTGAGCTTTTACCCGCTGGGAATTTGAATCAACTATTTTCGTGACCACCATTCTGTGACCGTGTGCTTTGGTATTTATGACTGTACATGTGCGAAATTCAAATGACCAATTTGAAACAACTAGCCACAGTTAGCTGGCGAGGGGTCTTGAGGAATTGAGGTAGTCGAAAATTTTGTGGACAGTCGATGGGCGGGAAGACTTGAAAGTTTTGTCCAACGTGTAAGGGGCGCTGAAAAATGGTCCTTTTTCTTTTGTATATTTTCCGATTCCAAGTTTGGTAATAGACCCTAGCGATTGGGGTCTATGGTTTGGTAGGTAATTTAATGAAAAATGAATAACATTTTTATGTCATCCAATGGTTCTAATGTTAGAAATAAGTAAAAAAAATCTAGAACCATTTTGTCGCATTTCATGACTTTTATCTCGAAATAATCTAAAAATGTATAATACCATTAGATTTTCGTTAAAAACAATCAGACCTCGTAAAGGGGCAGAAACTGCAACTGTTGATATTTGTTTTCAATATCTATATGCAATATATCAAATACAGCTTCTTGCTGTCTCCCTACAGCATGCTGAAACACACAATATTCAGTTTGTCGGCAAAGACTATATACATAAATATTGGTGATAATTGAATTTTAGAGTCCAGTCTGAAAGTCATTTGTCAATGATATAAATGCATAGTATACATACACAGGCTGTGTTGGCTAGCAGGAAAACTGGACAGCTAATTATGCTGTAGGGAGTAGAACAAGAACGCAGTTGTATAAACTGAACAAGTATACCAAAACAAATCAAAATTAATACAGCTACTGCCCTGCTACTACCAACGGACAGTGTCACTTTCACTGCGTACCGACTGTGATTGAGATAGCGCAGACTCCGATGTAGTTGAAAAAATATGTGACTATTAAAATGGAATAATTTTTACCGCATTGGCCACTAATAATCCACAATTTTAGAGATAAAATGTTTATTTGATGGAATATTTTAACCTGAAATATATCTTTGGTAGGCTACTGTGCTAAGTTTTTCACAATTTGGCAAAATGTAGGCAGGAATTCACAATTTTGCATTCTCTCTCGTGATTCTCATTTTGTGTGCTCTTCAGCAGATGCCATTGACCTGGCCAAAGCTGGATTCACTCAAGTCAGCTTTGACTGATAAATCCCAAAAGTCCAAAGGTGCATTTAAAAATGAATCAATTTACGAACATGCCTTGGGAATATGACTCTACAAACTGCTGATAACATGCAGTGTTGAACATCTGCGAGCAGAACTGCGCAATACATGCATATTGTTCCTGTACGTGTATCTCTAACAAATATGTAGCTATATGATAATTTGGGGGGGGGGGGGCTTGAAAAAGTTTGATCGATATAGAGGGGAGACTTGAAACTTTTTGAGGGTACTGAGAGAGGATCTGAAAGAAAAGATTTCAATCACGATTCCTCGAGCGTCCCCCCCAATACACCACTGTTTGAGAATGCAGCCTTCTCTATGGGGTAGGTTGAATGGAATGCTTTATTTGCCATACTTCATTTGGGTCTGATCCATCAAAAACAGTACAATTTGACAAAATCATCCATGATATTTACATATACAAAAAATTGAGTCGGGGGAATAGGGCAGGTAGAGTTGCCGCAAACGTACACATCTTTTTTTTCAGTTTGCCACATCGAATTCCATCCGAAGTGGCTTGCGACTGTATATAGAAATAATTTTTGTAGCAACCCTTTGTATTTCCCTATTAGCAAAATATCTAAGGGCTGGACCATTTGATTTCCTTAGGGTCTGGAAGATTTTCGAAAAAAAAAGACTGGAAGATTTTCGAAAAAAAAAAGATTCCCTACAAATGCCAATGAAAAAAACATTAAGAGAATGCTTGGCAAAAGAAAAAAGATGACGCACTTCGATGAAAGAAAAAAAACGCATCAAAAGTACCTTTTGAAACACATTTTTTTTTTCATTTTCAGGGAGACCTTCGGGCGCAAACTTTAGGCTGCATCAGATATATTATAGTTCTTTAGTCAAATGAGGGGGGTAGATTTAGCGTACAATTTGTCCTTGTTGTAGCTGGATCTGAAGGGTATAATTGTGGCCAATAAATGAAGTAACTTTTTTTCTTTTTACTTTTTGTTCAGTTTGTTAGCTAGTTTCTTCCGACTGACGTTTGATATCGCAAAGTAAGTTTGGGTATAAAAAGGGTAATATAAGCAAATCACATCTGTGATGGTTGACAACTATATTGTGGTCCATTACATTATGAATAATAAACAATATTTCGATAATTTAGGCAGCTTCCATCGGTACGAAAAATGGGGAATACTCCTCCAGCACATGACAAAGAAACAGCGATTGTTTGTCATATGCTTGCTCAAATGTATAGTTTAAAGCAACGAACAATGACAAATATTTATTTTGAACTGAATGAACTTTAATAACTTAAACGCGGACTGCGGGTATAAAAGGAACACAGTCAGCATAAACATGTTTACCCCATTTGAATAGAAACGTTAACCGAGTCAAAGACAGCTCTGCAAAAAAATGCCACGCAAAGCAAATAGAGAGGAAATTTTTCGACATGCTTTCATGAAAACCCACGAATATCGATCGAATGCTGCTACAAAACACTAGACATTTCGGTCGTAGTATATAGGCAAAACTGATGGAACCTTGCGCCAACAGAGATAGGCAGACAGCGGGACACAGTTGCCTTGGGATTAAAATTACTGGTTTACCGACTGAATGAACTTTAACAACTTAACGATAAATTAACTTAAATAAATTAAATAACTATTCAGAGATAAAACTTCATTATTTACAGTATGTAATTTTTTCAACGATGCTGTTTATAATATCTCGCACAATAATATCTGACTCTGTGCCACTAAACACACTGTCATACTTAGTATGTTTTGAATTACTCTATGGTAACTTCAGCTGACCATCTTTGGAATTCTTGTTTTGAGATTTCTAACAGGTACAGATACCCTGGATGCAGATATGTCGTCTTTCCCCAAATCATGTGCATTTATTTTATCACGTGCCTTACACTCAGTTCCCGAGGCATGAACATTTGAACATATGTAAGCTTACAAGTATTATGTCCAAACTGATTAAGCTTATGATTATCTCATATACGACATTTTAATCCACCCGCAGTAAGGGACTCTAATCATTGGTTGTTGGGATTAGAAAAGAACTACCAAAATAAGGAGTGCAAAAATATTGTCAGAAATCAGAGAGTTAAAAAAAATAAT
>LD347816.1:60377-71457 GCA_001465055.1 Ptychodera flava | reverse complement strand
GTATGCTTTTTCAACGTGAAACATTGTACGTAAAACATTTTCCTACGTGCGACATACATTAAAATGTTCTGTGTCTTTAAAAGTGATACGCGTAAAGTGGAGGTTTACTAATTAATGTGCACTTCCGGTAATTTTTCATAGGCATGCGGATCGGAGAGATGCGAGTGGGTTTGTCAGAAACGGCGTCATAACACGAAATTGATTTCGCATAAGAACTTTCGTTTTGAGGGGGGAGGGAGGGGGTTTCAAGTAAAACGAAGGAATTACGTTTCTTGTGCGTCAGCTTTTATTATTGACGGCCCCTTATTTGACTTTGCTTAAACTTTAAAGAGGTACATTCGTCGGAACTGCGCTCAAAAGTCGTATGGGACCCGTACGACCAATGTAAACACTGTATCCAAGGTATCCATGGTGATTGATGGCAGTGAAAACATGTCTGTCATAATCTACATCGTATAATGTAAATGTTGCAGCTATGATGATGAGGTACATCTAGATATTGTGCACATTGTAAACAAGAAACTCGCACAGGCGCAATTCCGACGACCGTTTCCCGTTAACGGTAGAGCCACCATCATGGCTAAATGCATTGCCATGCAGAATTTCCAGACATGTGTACGTGCAGAGAAAAATATTTTGCGTTAGCAGGGCTATTAAATATTTTGACAATTTTTGCAGTTATCGATTTGGAAATGTGAGTTTCGGCTTCACTGTGACTATAAACTTTAGAACTTCACAGATGCAAGGTTCGCTGAAGAAAACCCGTCCATTAAATTTTTTGTTTCGTTCCGCACGTAGGCTATTTCTGTGACGAGACTGACGGCTGGCCGTGGGTGCAGTATGGCTTGAACTGTTACAGCTTACGAACGGCTCTGACGAGGATCTCTTGGAACGTCGCCAACCGTCTGTGCAAGGAGTCCGGCAGCAAAACCAACCTAATCAGCATCACCACTGAAAACGAGGCCAAATTTGTTCATGAGCTTCTCTCGGATAAACCTCTGAACAAGACATACATAGGTGAGCAGAAAACCCACACCGCAGTTCGAAGAAATGATCCATTGGGATCAGGAAGTTTTGATAAAATAAGTTGCCTTTGAATTTCACCGCTTATTTTAACTCTCAATATGAAAATAATGTGACCATGAAAACACGTGCCTTGTTGAATACGTTTTAACTTCCTATATAAATACAATTTGCATATACAAACACTATAAGGCCGCGCTTATACCTAAAGTATATGTTTGATAACACCAACTGGCTTTAATGGCTCGTTCTTTATGGCATGTCTTTCCCCATCATTATAGAACTTTGTCAGATGTATGGCAAATCCTTTAACGAAACATATGGCTCGTAGAGTGCCAAATAAACACGTTAAAATCTACCGAGTTATGAAGAATGGTATAACCTCATTTTAGGTTTAGTCTGTCATCTATATAGCACGCGAGTCATCAATGGTATCGTGCTCACAAATATTCATGAGCGTATTAAAGAAAATAATCGCAGTCCTGAGCCATTGAATTACTCACAAAATATTTCACTAGCTGTCGTGTCGCCTAAAACAGAAAACATCTACCATGCATATTCAAAAACACTGACAAACTGTAAGATGTTTTCTTCTCTTCAGATTAATCACCACTGTTGCATGTGAAGGTTTTCCTTAAAGCGTCTGGGACATTTTTCTTTTTAATAGACCAATGTTCACGGTTAATCGGATTAAAATGTACCTATGTTTAAATTTTTTTTCCATTCGAGAGGCATATATCCGTACGCCTTTCTATGGTAGGACCCCTGGGCCTCCAAAAGCAGTCTACTTTTCTCTGATGGTTTTAGATAATTAACAATGAACAAATTAAAGCAAACTGACGGTGTGGCATGGGATTATTTTTGGTGTATGTAGTTAGTTGTAATTTTGCCATTTATGTCCAAATCTATTTTCAGGGCTAACTGATCTCGGCACAGAAGGGCGATATCGTTGGGTTGACGGAAGTGCAGTAAGCTACATTGATTGGAACACTGAATCGTAAGTTCAAGCCAAAATGATGCACTGTATACGAATAATTAATATGTTCCACATTCTATAACAATATTTTATATTCTTTTACTCTTTATCCTTCTCTATAAGTGTGTTTGCTTCTCAACCCGACGGAGGAACGTTAGAAAACTGCGTCATCATCTACATGGACAGTTTGCGAACGACGAAGCAATGGCATGACAAAGTGTGTTCCTACAACATCACTGACCAGTACCTGTGCAAGAAGCCGGCCACAAAACATGAAGATACACGTCAGTTATTAACCTATTCCGTTTATTGTTTTGACTTAATGCACATAGTACAGTTCATGCAGTTATCTATTCCCGTATTTTGACTTTTCGACACGTTGAAAATTCTATCTCTTGATCCATTGACAGAATGAGTTTTATAGAATATGCACATACGTGGTTGTTTTTATACGCTTTGGTTTTTCTTTCTCAGTCTCGGTATGTCTTCGCACTCATTTCTTAAGAAAAATAGTTCCTTTTTTGCAAGTATCATCATCCTTAGTAAAATTGCAAAATAACATTCAGTCGTCATCGACCAACATTAAATAATAGGAGTGTTCACTGGTTTTACAGCCGAGCTGACCTACAATGGAAGGACGACGATGCCAGTGGGTATGTAATTGTACATATACCAACACAGTGACACATTTACCTACCCATTTACCTACCTACTTACCCAGTAACTACCTACCTACCTACCTACCTACCTACCTACCTACCTACCCACCTACCTACCTACCTACCTACCTCACTCACTCACTCACTCACAAGGTAGGCACCTTGCTATAGCTAGCTACTTAGCTAGCTTCATACTTCTATCAGATAAATGCATTCAATTAGGGCCACTGCATTTCAAGATCATAACCTGGAACAACTGACAAATGGGAAACCATCCGCTCTTGTACTTATTGTCTTTTACAAAGCTGGAATAATTATTTGAGGGTGTCTGAAAAGAATGTAATTGCTCGCCAGGTTACAATACGGAATGTCCAGACGAATATTTTACCTGTGACAACGGTGAATGCCTTCACGGCGTATTTACCTGTGATTCGGTCCCTGACTGCCACGATGGGTCTGATGAGGCAAATTGTCGTGAGTTGAATTAATTCCCATATGCACATTTCTGTCTCTCTCTCTGTCTCTCTATCTCTTGTCCGTCTATCTGTCTGCTGTCTGTCTGTCTGTCTGTATATAAATTATTTTGCACTTCTGACAACCTTCACAAAAGTTCGTATTTATTGCTGCTCTTCAGGGCATCTGCTGTCTGAGTATGAAAATCTACATATCGACAACGTAAGTCGGTGCTACACATACGCGCAGTTTTTTGTTGTTGTTTTTTTTGCAAACTGGTTGGACTTGATGGCAACTTACCGTGTCGTTTCTTTCAGAGACGGAGTGCCAAGGCTTCATTTGTGGTAACGGTCGGTGCATAGCCTGGTCACGATATTGCGATCGACGAGACGATTGCCCGGATCGATCCGATGAAATTCAATGTGGTATAGTCACATTTCATATGTATAATGAACTGCATTATTTACCCTGCCCGACAAAGGTCACACCTGGTTAATGATTAACCCTTGAGTGCTGCAATATTCCACACCAAAATTATCGTTGCAACATCTTACCAATTTTGTGAATTTTCTGTAATTTTTTTATAATTTTGGACCAAATGAACATCACATTTTATTGGCTTCAGATTCGTATCAAAATTTTAGCAAAAATTTTAGAAAAACATTTGCTGGTGTATATTTTGATATAGGTGAAAAAAATTGACTTTGGCGCTCAAAGAGTTAATTGGACGTTTCTGCAAATCCCACTCAATGACAATGAAGACAGTTTATATCTTTGCAGCATACATCAAGTGGACGAGGTCTTCCCTAGCGCTAGTATTCAAATAAGGCTAAAATATCATTCGTTACAATGCAAATCAACGAAGTTAGGATTTCGTAATTTTGTCCATCCATGCAAAGCGCCATCAACAAATTTTGGCTGCCTTTATTTCTTTCAAACAGATTTTTTTTCGAAATATTCCCAGGCCAGACTAACTTAACTGTTCTGGGTGTCATTCATAAACTTTAACCTGTTCACCCCCAATTCCCTGTAAACAGGTCCACAATCGCCATTGATAACAATGATTTTGGGACAAACCATGGTGGTGAAAGGGTTGAGGAGTGGTTGACTCCTCGAAATATAAGTGACGGAACGGCTATAAAGGCTTTGATAAAGTGGGCATCGGTTGTGTGGTTAGCGAGGACGCGGATCCTTCATAGATAGTTAACATCAGCTTTTGACAATACAAATAACGATTATTTTACTTACCAATCTTGCGAATAGTTTTACATTTATTTTTAAGGTTTCGTTCTAGGGAGAAACCTCCTGCATTTGTAATGTCACTGGGACTGAGTTGGAACCGTAAAGAAATTCGTTTATTTCCTTTTTAATTAAATCGTGCGAGCATTGGATTATATTAAGACACTGATCCAGCTATAACACATCAGTAGGATACCATTGACACGTTTATCGAGCTACGTTTCGCGAGATCTCGCCTTGGCCATAAACTATCTTATTGTATTTCCCCCTTTTTGTCGACAGATTTCCCAGTATGTGGTGAATACGAGTGCGAGGATTCAAAGGAGTGTATCCCATTCAGTATGCTTTGTGATTTCAAACATCAATGTATGGACAACAGCGACGAGAAAAGTAAACGGTGCTCATGTGAGTCGTTGACTAAATTCTCAATATGAGTGGGAGCAATTAACCTTTAGAGCACTGTAATGTTTTCCCGCCAAAAAAATTAGTACAACATTTTACAAATTTATGAATTTTTATGCCATTTTTTTATAACTTTGACCAAACGAACATCAAATTTCATGCGATACAGATTTTTATCAAAACTTTAGCAAAAATTAGGAAATACTGACTGATGTACATATGATAAAGACGACAAATTTGACTTGGCGCTCAAAGGCTTAATGATGTTGAATCTCTTTGTCCATTTAGAGTTTTTTAGGGTAGTATCACCGACGGAGGCTTAGTGAGGGTGAAATTTTACAAGTATCACATTAGATCTGCTTACGTCACCTAAGTCAGCATAAGAACAGTCCTGAAGTCGAGAAACCGTAACGAACACGCTAGCTGCCACTACTTAGGCCTATTATGTATTGCATCCGACTTTGATACAGTTACTTTGGAAATGCTGAAATCATGAAATGAGAATATCTCATTACAGAGCTAGGGAAATGTAAAGATACGACGACAGACTGACTGACGGACGCCGGTTTGACAGACTTGAGACAGACAGGCACGCACTTAGACAGACGGACCGACAAACAAATAGACACAGGGGTGCATATTTATGGTGTTCGAATTATTTGATTGCCAAAATTAGTAATCGGAGAGATCACTGCTGTGGTATGCACAATTTTCAAATGAAGTGAAAGAGGAACGCCCGTCCTTTGTTCAATAGACAGTCTAGTCTCACTGACCACTGTGTCTCGTGTTTATCCATCCAGCGATGTGCAGCAGCAAAGGCGGCTTCCAGTGTCACGATGGCAGCTGCCTGCCCCCTAGAGTCAGGTGTGACGGTATCGTCGACTGCATGGGCTGCGTGGAAGGACTTCAACAGGACGAAGGAGAAGACATATGCAGTACTGCAAGCCTTAACATATTCAATTATTTGGAAAGAATTGTCTTTCGGTCACGCCGTCACACTGGGCTTTGTTTTATTTAACGAATTAATGGGGAGATTTTTTTAACTCCTAATACATAATTATACATAATTATTTAATAGTCTCCTGCGCAGCTTCAGGTAGTATGCGCCACGAAAGTGACAGACTTAAAATATTACTCAACTTTCCTCAATGGAACTTTCAAACATTCTCTTGCCAAATCAAGAATAAATTAAAATCAGAGGTCACCATACAAAGTTTGGCAATAGAGAGACAAATTACCCAAGATTTCCCGATATTTGAAATTCAAAATAGCCACTATCCTTGTGTTAGTTCTGTAGGGATAAATTAAATTCTGGATTTTCGAAAACCTAAGACGTTGTAAAGTTTTCTTACACCAAGAGCTTTAAAATGAACGCCTACAATTGATAGATCAGAATAGAATTGATAAAATTTGAAATCTCGAATCGGGACTAGATCTTCCTTAAGTTACTATGCGCCTCGAAAGTGAAAGACTTAAACTTTTGCTCAAACTTTCCATAGGAAATCTTTCAACCATTCTCTTTCAAAATCAAGAATAAAAATCGGAGGTCACCGTGCAAATTTTGTTACTAGAGAAACAAATAACTTAAGGTTTACCGAAATTTATAATTCAAAATGGCCGCCATCCCTGTGTTAACTCTACGGAGAAAAATAAAATTTTCGAATTTCGAAAAACTAAGCGGGAGAAAATTTTTTTTACACCAAGAATTAATTTATTGAATCCGCACAAGTGGTATATCAGAAATAAATTGGAAAAAAGTTTGAGAGGCTGTCCCCGAGGCGCGTTCTACCTTAAAGGTATACGGGTAGCTGTTCCAAGTTTGCCACAGTTACCATGGAAAGAGAAAATCTAACCAATCACAGATTTTAATCGGATGGCCGTTTTAAAAACAGCGCCCTCACATGAGCATTTTGAATACCAAGGAACGCCCCTTTGACCATATATGGGCATATTTAGATTACAGGTGTCTGTATACCTTTAATACATCATTCGTTTCAACCCCAAATTAAGCTTCGGCCTACATCTCTGAGCAAGGAATCACAAAAATTAAGTCAGGCGCAAGCTTCGATCCTTGGCGTTTGTCGCCTATGGCCAAAATTTCACCAAATTTCAAAACAACGTTAGCAAACTTGCTTCATCTTGTAATCCTGCCGAAGTTTGGCTTGAATGTATTTGTTGAAAACAAAGATCTGACCATTGCATGATATTTCATCAATGATCTATTTCACTAGCCGGGACTGTGATAGCGGAAGACATGGTTTGCCCGAAGGAGCAATCTGGCTATAGCCTTCGCTGCGCCAGTGGAGTTTGCATTGCCGACTCGCTGAAATGCATCTACCACAAGGACGAATATAAGTACGAAATTGGATGCCGTGACTTGACTCACTTAAGAGATTGTGGTGAGTGTGTTTTTTTGAATATATATATATATATATATATATATATATATATATATATATATATATATATATATATATATATATATATATATATATATATATATATATATATATATATACATATATATATATATATATATATATATATATATATATATATATTAATACTCTAAATAGAACAAGATAGAATGATTGTGTAAAGACAAAGTTCAACCATGAGTTGTAATAGTTCTGACTCATGAAAAATATAAAACATGACATTAAGAATCCGCGACAATAAGGCTTTGTTCGCAAGTATTTGATACAAAAGAATATGGTGATTTCAAACGCAACCTAACAAAGTTTATTCAAATGCTATTTTCCACGCCAAGCATTCTTTTAACGCATGCTCCTTTACGCGCCATTGAAAATTATGTCCCTCCAAGCTTTTCGCTATCGGCTACCAAGGCGGTCAAAGGTCACAAATAGGTAACAAACCTTTCAAAATGACAAATTGATGATCTTGACAGCAAATGAAGATCTCTTTATCAGTGGCCATATTTTACTGTTCTGTGAATCCCATTCAAAATTATGATTACCACGTATGCTGAATATTTTGTAGCCGACCATCCTTGTCCCGAAGATAGAGCAATGTACAAGTGTCCTGGAAGCTATTGCATTGACCTCTACAGACGATGTAACGGGGAGAAAGACTGTCCCAATGCGGAAGATGAAATAGGATGCGGTGAGTCGTCAAGTTATCTAATGAAACATTTCATTTCTGGAGATCTGTCAAGATTGTAGCTTCACTTGACGTTACCCTTTCTGAGCAGCAACATCCTTTTTAATTTGAATTTACTGATGAGGGTTTTTCCCCTAGAGTTGCCAACTTGCTGGAAAAAATATATTGTTCTTGTTGGTTATAACATGCTATATCGGTTTCTGGAGTGAACGAAATTAGTTTTGCATAAGTACAGTACGAAAAAAGAACAAGAGCGACGCGTCGTTTTGATGTACCTTAAATGAAAAGATACGTTCTAACAGTCTGATTTTGAGCTCCCTAAGTGGTCGGCCTCAAGAACTGAAAAGAAGCGATGCTAGTGTTAAGCGGAAATCAGTAGATAATTTACGCACTTCAAATCTATAGTTCTGTCAATTTAACATATATAACGATTCCTCAATACCATATTTAAGCGATAACCCACACCAAGCGATGGCATACCACTAAATTTTGACCAGTTCACGACATATGTGCACGAGCGATAGCGTGTGCATATATGGAATGAACTAGTCAAAGTCGAGAGGTATGCCCAACACGGAAGTGATTTGTTGCTATTATATCATAATTTTAAATTCAAATTCTTGCCTGAAACTTCAAAATGGGATTTTTTCTCGTGCCTGTTCTAACCGTGCCAGATTGCGAATATACCATGGTCATTTTCACTTGTCGACCAATCAGATTGCAGTATTTGCGCCATCAATGTACTAGTGTGATATAATTCAGCATATTTGGCCTCTTCCTTCTTGAAATTTTGCACTCATACTACAGCCATGCAGGTATACCTTGATGAAATTACGCAAACGGCTATAAATGTGTACATGTAACAATATTCAAATCATAACGCATAGTAGTAAGGACAAGATCACGATTTGTTACCCGCGAAAGGGATGGTACTCATGACGGTAATATTCATGATGCCCGCCCGAAAGGTATCGTCAATGTTACGGTTATTAGTACATATAGTAGTCATAACTGACCAGTTACGTTGTGAACGTCTCCTTTTACCAATCATCATATCCAAAACAGGTTTCTTATTATTTTTAAGAACAAGACAGCATTGTTTGTAGCTAGTCACATGTGTTTACAGACCAATTTTTTCTACGCGCAGAAGCAAGTTGTTCATGCACGACAATTTGTGGTGCGCAGATAAGAGGCGCAATAAATTTGAACGCCTCCAAAGCAGGTAAGTAGGCCTAACACAGCATCGCGCGGGCGAGAATTTCCTGAGCCGTGTTACATCACTTCGTTTCAGTATTTCATGAAACTAAGTCTATGGCAATCAAGATTATCGAAGAAAACGTAAGGTGTAATAACTAAATAAATCACGCTTTTGAATTCGACGTTTTCAAAAAAAAAATAATATTTGAGAAGACGTAATCAACCCACCTATCAAATCCCGCAACAATTTTATACACAGATACCTACACTTGTCCTGCTGGAACATTCAAGTGTGTTGATTCTGGTAACTGCCTGGTAGCTGATCAATTATGCAACGAAGTAAGACAGTGCCCCTCTGGATCGGATGAGCTTTATTGCAGTAAGTGCACACCATACCTCTTCAAGTTCTGGAGCTTGAAGTGGGTGGCAACTATATACCCCTGTGTTACTTCGTTCAAATTTGAACGAAATTTCTTGCTGAAATTTCAAAACCGAACTCTCAAAGTACACATGAAATTTCACGATATCAAGGCGGCAGATGAAAAATTTTGTTTGTGTATGCTTGCAAAACTTTTGAAATCTTTTATAATTATTAATCTGAACTTCTTTTTGAGTAGAATTTTGCAATGACAGAGTTCATCTGAGATTTAATTTCTCCTTCCGATGACAGATATTGAATGTCCCCCTGGATGCACTTGTATTGGCTATCAAATTGACTGCAATGGTAATGACCCCGAGTTGATCCGCGAAGTTGATCCTCTGATAACAAGATCGTTGTAAGTAAACCACAGGCAATTCGCCGAGTTCATTTGATTCCAGTGACCATGGCCGTCTGTGTGGTATAATAACATTAATTATGCATATTTATGTATCCACTTTCTTCTGTTACAGAAATATCAGTTATCTACCGGGCGGGGTCACAGATCTAGCTCCAACCAATTCTACCTGGGAGGAGTTCTTTGACCCCTTCCTCCTTCTTGGTGAGCTGTAAGTATAAACGCCAGATTAACTGGTCCCATTTAGCTAGGATACGCCCGACGCCATTCCTTGGGGAATTTGAAACCATGTCGGTTTTTTTTCCAACAGCAGAGTTGAATCTTCTGATGTCATTTTCGTGTCGTCGGCTGCTATCATTTTGCACTTAATCATTTTATCTCAAAACTTATGTCAACCACCAAGCGTACCTTTTCTTACTGTCCAAACGCAGCTATACAACATTGAGCATCTGACAGACAATATTCTCGAGCAGGCTGTATGAAAAAGGAAACTACAAGAGTGTCATCAGTTATAGAATTGTGACGTACCTGTCAATGTTTATGACGTATTACACACAGCAAATGAGGCAGTGACCGATCAGTATGTTAACCAATCATCATTATCATACAGCTTTTGTTTAAGTGTCGTCAGACTAAAGTTTGGAGCACATCACACAACGAGAATTATCTCAAGCAGTCTATAAAATATCTTACACAGTTTTCATTTTCCTTCAACAGCGAATTATCCGGAAACGGACTGGTCTCGTTTACGAATCGCCTTTTTTCAGGACTGACAAACCTGGCTAAACTGTAAGCTCTCACTACCTTATGCTTTCGTTCTCATTTTGGTGCGGGATGTCACAGCTAGAATATCATAGAGGCAGTAATATAGTATCAGCAGCAACAATAGCGGCAGTAGTGACACTGGCTGTATAGGTTTTCAAACATGGAAAGGTCCTTATTTAAGTGAAAGTAGTATGCACCTCGAAAAAATGAAAGACTTTAAAATGTTGCTGAAATTTTCCCCTACGCAAACTTTCAACATTCAACACGATTGGAACTACTTTGGGATAATTGGATGGTGAAATAATGTAGATTTAATCTACAAATGTTATCTCATCTGCTTTTCTTTTTATATTACACGCTTGTTTTTATGAGTAATTTGCGATGTTGAAACATTCAGCTATACGGCACGTGACACTTTTGAGAAAAATTTGCAAAATATGAAAATCCAATTATCCCAAATTAGTTCGCAT
>LD347816.1:15732-27540 GCA_001465055.1 Ptychodera flava | reverse complement strand
AATTCTCTGAAATGTACATCTTTGGCAAGTTTGATGCCTTCTGTAAGAGACTAGAAAAGGTGGGTTCAAGTGTACTCTAAGTCAACCACTTGTTTTAATGTACAGGAGTATATTCATTTCGTTTAAAACACATTTCACTATAGATATAGACCTCTTCCCCGTTATCCCACAATGCATTGTTGCAGCCAATTTAAAATTCAGTTATGTACATGAAAAAAAACTTTTTTTGTAGTATGCATAGTATATGTTGTCCAATAACATGGTTCGCTGAGTTTGGTACTTTACGTTTCGATCAGTTACAACTTTTCAAGCAGGGTAACATCAGTCACAAAGGCCATAAATTACTCACCCTATCACAAAAAGCAGCATGGAACCAATAAAGGGACCAAACTAGCGTTACTGAGTGTACGTTTATGTACCATTCCATTTGATTCACAGAGAGAAAACAGAGAATACAATTTCTTATTACATATGTACCACAGTTTATTCGCATCGAAGTGCGCACGTACTACCGGTATTTGCACTGCAGTGTAATACCAAAAACATTTTGCCATTCCTTTATGTTAATGAGTATTTACCAATTTTGACCCGGAACTGTTTTTGTCTGTAAACACAAAAAATGTCGGCTACAAGATTTCATTTCACGTTGGTTCGATGCTAGTCATAGTAAAATGCATGACATTACCGATTAAAATCTACGACAAAGAAAATTGTCTGTACTTATTATAGTGTGAGGATGATTTTTATTATCCGGAAGAGCAGTTTGTTTGTCAGCGAAGCAAAAACATTGACAACTGGCAACGTCCGTTTCTAGTTCCATGGATACACGGTGGCCGCCGTACCACGGCGGCCATCATACATCGAAACACACGTAACTGCGGACGCAGCGGAGCCAATTAAACAGTAAACATTTTCAGAGACGTTTTTGCCCGTAGTTTTCTCACCGGACATTCCCTGTTTACAATAGAAAGTCACTTAGCATGCAGTTTACTCTGTGCTTGTGTGTCCTACACGCTAATGATAACAGTGATTGCTGTGCACGGTAAACACTGAAATTTGATCGTTCGACAAGTTATGTTTGCCGTATCAGATTTCCCGTAAAAATCTTCGAACTGTTATATGTAGCAATCACTTAGAAGAATTTCAAGCTCAAAATGTGAAAAAATCAAAAGTGTTCCATGTTCAAAGTTCTCTTCGTTTGGCTATCTGTGGCTACGTACGTATGTGTGAGCGATCGCAAGCAGAGTTCGAGCCCTCCGACGTTCCTCTTACATCATCCTTGATAAACAAGTAAACAATGGTTTAGCCAATCAAAATAGAGGGTGTGACGGCGCTGACCAATGAAAAGTGAAAGCTGATTCGATGCCTCATTACAGTATGTCAATGTTATATAACTCCGCAGGGTCGCCCTGAAGCTTTGACAGACAAGTAGTACGCACGACTAATCGTCGATTCTCTCGATAAATGATGCAAATAAAAGATAGAACATATGTAATAATAACAGAACCCCATGGCCGGTGAGTGCAAGCGCGCCGTAGTAGCGGTATTTGTACTCGTGCTGCAGTGTATTCGGCTGTCCTTTCACGAGCGAAGCGAGTGAAAGGACAGCCGAATACACTGCAGCACTCGTGCAAATACCGCTAGTAAGGCGCGCTTGCACTCACCGGCCATGGGGTTCTGTCATAATATCACATATGCACAGGTGCTATATTTATTGTGCAATCAAGTTTACCCATTTTGTGAAATTGTATTCATTTGATGATCGTACTACCTTGTTGAACTAAAGTCATTCATAGAATATAAGCTGATGCAATGTTGTAGCACATAATTTATCAGGCTGAAGTAGTGTAAGCAGAGAGAAAGTCACCATATGGACAAGTTACAAATCATAATTTATTGGTATTGGAAATTAATCATTCATGCATTCATCATGAAAAAAGAAATATACATTTCCATTCATGTCATTTTTCACATATAGATCATAGCAATGCTAACTACCATCGAGACATTTACTGTGTTAAATGAGTCTCGCATAGAAGGTATTGATACCATGGCAACCAAGTTTCAGAATATCTACTCTGGAGTCAAGAAGAAGCCATACGATATTCTGGACCATCGCAAGACTGACTTTGACAATGACTATGAAGATTTCAAGAGACAGATCAGCGACCTAGAAGTGAGTCACAATTACAATCACAGTCACAATCGTTACTCATTTAGTAGTAAGGGACGTCTTAGTAACTATGCCTCTTTCATTACAATACAAATGCTACAGCAAAGGTCAGTAGCTGTTACCTTTGATAATTTTTTCGTTATTTTAATTTTTTTGGTATGTTTATGGCAAGTTCTCGCTCTACTTCTAAAGTATGATGACATACAAATTATTAAGCTTGTCAACGCTGTGTCCATACGTGTAAATATACTTATTGTTTCCATTTAAATTCTAGTACAAACCAGGAAATCACCTGTCAACAATAGCACTGCTGTCTACAATTGTACCAGATGAGTTGCTAAGATCTATAACCCTTTGTATCTTATGGTGTTACACATTTGAAAAGTGAAAGATTTTAACTTTTGCTGAAAATTTCTTCAATGAACCTTGGTATCATTCTCTCACTAAATCAAGAAGAAAATCAGATGTCACCTTGCAAAGTTTAGTACTGGAGAAACCAATTACCTAACATTTAGTGATGTTCGAAATTCCAAATGGCTGCCGTCTTTGTGGTAACTTTGTAGGGAAAAATTAAAAGTTTTGATTTTACACTGAAACGGTGAACATTTCTTACCCAAAGAGCTTTAAAATGAAGCAAACAAGAGGTAGACAAGAGAGGTATTTAACAAATTTGAGAATCTGAATAATTGTCTCTGATCTCCACTCTACCTAAGTTGACATGATTTGGCGGTAGAATGAGAAATATATGTGACTTTAAAAAATAAAATAATCATTAAAATTGTTACAGCTTCTGTCCCTATAAAGCTGCCTTCAGAAAATTGTTGTGTGGTCAAGTACATTCCCCTGTACGAAAGATGTATTAAGTGGTCAAGGATTATATGGTTGGTAGCTTCAGAAGATGAGGGAAGAAACATGAATGTTCAGTTTTCATGAATAGCCATGTTGACTTGACATATATCGTTTGTTATCATTTTTCATGGTAAAACTAAATATGGATCTTCTAAGGCCTTTGATGGATGCATGTACCTGGGAAAGCAATAATTGCTTCAGTGTACTGTACGTTTGCATGTTAAGTTATCACCGAGACAAATTTCCTTGAAAACATCCTTTAAAATATTGTGTTTTCATATGATTTGTTTTCAGTACCACCTTCAGTGTTTCATGGACAATTGCTTTGAAAAGACCACATCTACTACCTTGGCCCTTGGTCTTCTAGCAAGGTGAGATATTCAGTACAAGCTTATGTATATACTCATAACTCTTAGCGTGGCACAGTATAGTGTACTATATATGCAATTTTCGTGAAGGGACACCCCGCTAATAACATTTGTCAAAGGGATATTGTACCTAATTTGACCTGTGAAGAAAACTAGATGATTGGTAGCATTTAATCAGAATAGATACGTGGATGGACAGTAATGGTTCTACTCTGGAATAAAAAGGGGGCAATGTGTTCCACAAACTAAGTACAACAAGATCATGTGATTGCAATACAAACAAACCCATGTGTGCAAAGGCAAACAGAAATACTCATTTCTGTGTGCATTTGTGCTTGTAGATTGTTTGTACCATGGTGGATTTGAATTCTGAGTCTAATCTATTAACTAATGTTTGTTGGCTGAATCCCAAGGATAGAAAATATGATGTTTTTGCATTAGACATGACAACTTCTCTCTGCCGAGACGTTCACATCTTGAATTATTTTGACAAAAACTAAAATGTAGAGAACATGTACAATAGACACTATGCTAGATCTCACACTACATGTAATTGCATGTCCATGAGAATGTCAGTATTTGTGTGGCATGGTTACGTATTGCTGCTGCCTGGTTACGTATTGCATACATGCAAATTTACATGCATGTCCGTCAGAACATAGTATTGTAAAGAGAAGGTGACAGTTGGTAGTATGTGCTTTGTCGGATGTTCACTTACAAAATATACTGTTCTAAAGCTGTATCAATGTGTTAATTCTGTTTGTATTATCTTTAGATTTGAGAGATTGGATATTCCTTCTTTGAATATTGATGGCAAGTATGCCATGATCCTCCAAAACTTTAATAATGAGTTGGAAATCATAAGGAGGGTAAGTACGATTCAGGTTTATTGTACTTGTATAACTTAGCAGTAAATTCTAGGCATAAACAAAGGCTGCTATCAAAGCGTAGCATTTGGAACATTTCAATATCCTGTGTTAATAGGTTAACAAAATGTAACCATTCGTAGGTGTGGATATAAAATAACTACCCTATGAAAATCAATCATTTTGAGTTGAAACTATCGAAGCTGGTTTCTTGCAGGCTAATTCTTTTGCAAATTCAGCAAAAAGCATAGATACAGTGTAAATTTCTGTGTTGCTGACATTTCTTTATTCAAAGTTAGTGTCAGACAGAATGTACAGATAAAGGCCTATGATGATCAGTTTCTTACTCACAGCACTTACCCTCATGTGCATACTGTTTCCTCTACCGCTCAGTAGCTCTCTATTCTTTGAAAGACTACTATGAAATTGTATTTGTGCATGGTACTCTTGAATTCTCTTGCCACAAAGGTGTTGAAATAGTATAACCTTGTCATAGTATAGTATGTTGAATGAATACTTGACAGATGGTAAAATTTTATGTGATACTGCCTACAGCTATATCAGAAAAACAAAGATGAACCACCAGTGCCGCGAGACATGCCACCTGTTGCAGGCAAGATATCATGGGCCAGACAACTCTACAGGAGAATACAGGAACCAATGGGGATTTTTTCTGTGAGTAATAGCAAATTAAATAGATAAATTCAAAAAATGTTGCACTGTTTCCAACAGTTGTACTTTGTTTTAGTGTTCTATATTAAGGGCCAGTAAGTGCAATTTTTGATTGCATTTTCATAAAATTAATGTGTGAACCATAATTTCTTGTTCAAATCCCCACAGCATGTTGAGATACACAGTATTCAGCTTTTCAACTCGGCCTGTCAATATGTATGCTTCATTGTTATTGTTGACAACTGCATTCTAGTCAACACTAAGATTCAAATGTCAACAGTAACAATGCTTTTACACAATCATCTACACCGTATGTTATCAAACTTCTCTGTAGGTCCATAAAAATGTGCTGGCATCTCAAGAGGCGAGGAAAGTTATTCGGAATTACAACAAGATGGCAACGGTTCTGCTGGAGTTTGAGATGTTGTACCACAGAGCCTGGGTCAAGCAAGTTGATGTAGTAAAAGCTGGTGAGTGCATACAATCAATATATATTAGCATAACTAGAGGGACTGACTTTCAAAATCTACTCATTGCAACTATTATTTTTCCATCGATAAAGCAAGCAAGAGAAAGCTAGCTGCTGACTCTATTGCAAAAATGTACCCAGTATTCAAGTTTTGAAAAGAAAGTATCATGCTGTGGATTTAAACTATGGCCCAGTTTTATGCACTGTGAATTACATTATCAATAGGTAACTACATGCCTCTCTCTTTGGTGAAAGAATTAAGCAACAATTGTATTTCCAACCAAAATCTCTCTATTAATGTCTGCATTAAGGTAGAATGAACAGATATTTGGACTCTCAAATTTTCAGTTCTATTTTGATGTACCCCTTGAGGGGACTCTTTAAAGCTCTTGAAGTGGGAAAAATTTTCACTGTATTGGTTTTTTGAAACTCCCATTTTTGGCCATTTTGAATTGCAAACTTTGCACAGTGACCCCTAATTATTATTCCTGATTTGGTGAGAGAATGGAGGAAAGTTAGAGCAAAAGTTCAAGATTTCACTTTTGAGGTGTATACTGCCTCAATACAACAAGCAATTCCATGGATGATTTTTCAATAGTTAAGTTAGAGTGCGCATTGAATATTTCAGGTATGCAAGCACCACTGCTGATCCGTCATCCAGAGACTGGTGAACTGCTGGTCAACTTGGATCCAATGCTGTGCCAAGTTATCAGGGAGACAGAGTGTCTGTCAAAGCTTGGGTTGGAGGTGCCAGAAACTGCCAAGGTTCTTAGATTAGGTCAGGATAAACTGAAAGAGAACTATGGAAAACTAAAGGTATTATCATTTGTACTGAATGGAGTGGAGCTTTATGTACATGAATAAAACGTGTGTGTGTGCGACCAGACAGCATAGATATTGCCTTCACTTCATTGTAGAGTACAGAGATGTACACAGAAATGTTTTACACGTAAACTTTGTTCAATCTTTATTTGCTGGTTTTTCTTGCACACGAACTTGTAGCTGTTTTATACTCTTGTATATCACAGGCAATTTATTTATTAGCAATATGATGTTAGAAATTCACATTCTTTTCTTACCCACTATTTCAAGTTTGCATGGAAGTCAGTGCAAGTAGTTGTTAAAATTTCCTGAAGATAGGAGTGTTACACCATATCGCACCATAAATAATATGCTTTTCTGATCATTTAATGAATGGCATTAAGTTGCAGAAGTCCATTCTTTGTTCCACACAAGAATAAAGTTTGAAACTTGAATTTCTACTCACATCTTGATCTGGGATAATCACTTTTTAGCAGATATGCCTTCCATTATTGATGGCTAGTTCCAGACATTTCAAATTGCAGACTTTCATTGAGGAATGGGTACACGTAAAGGTATCTACAATGTAGCACATCTTCTGTTATTTCCAGTTGATGTTGGAAGACAATACCAAACTGCATGACAGCATTGCTCCAATCTTTCATCCTCTGATGGCTGCCAGTATCAAGAAGGTTGACATGGCTCTCAATCCTGGTCTCACTTTCCTGAGCTGGACATCTCTGAACTTGAACAGCTACTTTGCCAGCGTGCAGGCCACCATGCGGGAACTGTCTCTGCTAAGCAAGAGAGTGAGTGTTTTACATATTTCTGCATTTGTCTTGAGGGGAACGTTTATAATCTACAAGCCAGTAAATCTTTCCTCTGTCACATCAATTACCGTGTCATTTCATACATGTTATCTACTGCCCTGAGCAAAGAAATTCCAACATTCAGTCTAGACTTTAATTACAAGTTATATACAGTACACCGGTTTGTTCATAAATCAATTCTCTCTATAATAGTATGCTTTGTATAGCTAATACCTATAGGGCTTTAATTCATTTCATCAGTCAGTTTTATTGTCCTTTACATCTTTGGCATTTTTATACAATCTCAAGGTTAATGACATAAAGGAATCCCGTATTGATTCTGTACTGCAAGAAATGAGTGACACTTTGCTGTGTATACTCCCTGAAGAAACCCCATGGACAGTGGATGAATGGGTCAGTAGCATGCAGGTAAGTTATATCCAATATCAGATATTTGCTATTAGTATCAGATAGACTTATATCCAGTATCAGATATTTGCGATTAGATGTACTGGTAGTTATATCCAACATCGGATATATGCTATTAGATAGTTATATCTGGCATCAGATGTTTGCTATTAGATAGACTTCTATCCGGCATCTGATATTTGCTATTAGATAGACCATTATGTTGGCGCTCACAGTAGATGACTTTTCTCGCTGTCACACAGATTTCAATGAATTTGTATCAGATTTGCCTTGCAACTGAGATTTTACTGTTTGTGATTTATCAGATACCAATGTGCAGACAGAAAGTAGTGAGCAAGTAAGGTTGGCATCAGATTCACAACAATATTAAGTGCATGGTGATCTGTATTGACGTTGGCTCGCTATAAGAATATTTTGTGAGAAAATGACCACAAAGTTGCTAGTTAGTAGATTACAAAACGGGAACTGCAAAACTCAAACCATTTGAACCTTACACAATGAGACAGTGGTAGATACCAGTAAGAAATAACCTTGACGGCTGTTTACATATATATAGTTATCTCAATTAGAATGTCAGATAATGATTTAATACGGATTTCAACCAACATGTTGTATTTCCCATATATTCTGCATCATATAGAAACATACAGAAGATTGTGCCAAGAATCTGGATTCAATGAGCAAGAAAGTAGAAGAAGCTGTTGATGAATTGGTGAAGCTGTTCCTGTCCATCATACCTGAAAGACACCATACCCACCATTATGGTGCAAAACATGGCGACAGTGAAAGTGATGATGAAGGTAGATATGTGCCACATACTGTACATTTGTATTTCTCTTGTATTAAAAAGGGAAGGATCAAGCCAAGCCAGCCAAGGTTTCAATACAGGACCGTTCCAGAATACTTTAAGTCATCCACGAAAAATTGGATGATAGCAGTAAACTTCATGTAGTTTCATCTTGTCATCCAAAACAACGTATAAAAAGAAATCTGAAAACCATGTCATGACATCGCTTTTGAAAGATACTTAGGATGAGAAATGAACCTCTACATTTCAGCCAAATATTGTCATACACTTTTTCAACACCTTTTCCAGTATAGGCAGTAGTTTTTATCAAAATTAGATATTTCAAAAAAGTCGTTGGTGATGTTTGCATTTATCACTGAGTTTATACATTTGTAAAACCAGATGACCATGAGCAGGAGCATTCTGATGAAGAGGACGGCTCTGATCTATCTATGAGTGCTGAGGAGGAACAACTCTTGCAGGAGGAATGCCATGAACTTGTCATGCACTTCAATCAAAAGAACCTGGAGGCAATTCTCAAAGCGACAAGGACAAGCTTGGACAATATTAAGAAAAGGGTCTTCTTCTCAGGGTAATGACATAAAATATTTACCAGTCCATTGAAAATGATGAATTTCGCCACTGTTCAGGAATTTTCTTAGATGCTTTGAAATACGTAGGCATTGGATGACCAAACTCTTTCACAACAGTATCTTTCCATTGTATTCCATATATGCCTGCGCAACTATGCAATTATTCATGGATTTTCATGAATTAATTACACAGAATGTGTCAGTACACGTACGTTAATGTTTCTGACAGGGACGTGTGAGTGATCACAGAGCAAATACCAAATGTCAAGGGAAGTAATTAGCCTAGTAAGGTCACAAATGCGTTCAACGTATTTCTCTCAGTCTGCAGCTGATTTTACAAACACATTTCTATTGATAGGGCAATTATGCACTTTTCTATGGTATCTTATGAATACTGTCTCTGACTAAAATGAGTTGTGCAGCAAATTGTTTGTTGAAATGTACGGTGTACATCTAACCAACCTATTCTTTGTATGGTTTAATTACAGGCAAGTGAGAGGTCCTCGTTCATCCACAGGATATGCTATGTCAAAGAGGAAGGTTGAAGTCGCTGCCATACCACTCTTCAAAACGGATATTACACTGGCCATCCCTAATGTGGTAAGTAAAGAAATGTCCCATTGCAGTCACTGTACCTGTACTTGAACCCCCTGATATAGCAATGTGCTGGTAGCGCCACTCTACCAATGTTCAGGAACACATAATTACTGCAAGTACCGTATGTAACAGGCCATGTTGGCCCCAAAACAGTCTGTGAATTCCCTCAGACTGGTTTTCATATCCTTTCCAAGCGGAATAAATATAATAACAAGTAACAAATTTTACCTGATTGTCCTTGTAAATGGATTAATCATGCTTTAACCCAGTATCCAAACTTTAATATTTTCCATTTGTACATATGACTGAATATGTTAAGTTAAAAGTAATTTCACCCTGTAAGACAAGTGATGAAGCCAAATGGAACAGCCTATATAATAATTTACTTCATAGAACATCAGTATCTTCATGAATGTGAATGCTGGAACTGTTTCAGATCAGGATGCTTATTTTTTTGTTTCACTAATTCAGGTGATGCAGCCCAGCTTGGATGACATTCAGCATGCTTTGAACAAAGTGACGTCCTACGTGTTGGAAATCAGCCGTGGTGTTGCACAGTGGGGTCAAAAGAGATACCAGATGGTGGAGGTCCACTCCAAGATGTCTGTCACCCATCATGCCACCAGCAAAAAGAAAGACTCTTTAACAGAGGCGCCCAGCAAACTAAACCAAACCAAAGGTAAGTTATGACAGAATGTCCTGAATTTTAACCCTTCGTCACTGTCTCTTTACCCAAACAAATTGTTGATCTTAACCCTTTTCGTGTCACAGTCAATTTTTGTCACCTTTATAAAATATAACCCAGGCAATTTTTTTAGGGTCCAAACATTTTTTGCCAGATCATTCCAAAAGTTTTGATTAAAAACTATAGCCTGTGAAAAATGCTGTCCATATGGTCCAAAATTATCACAAAATTTACAGAAAAATTTGATAAATGCTGGTAAAATGTTGCTCCAAAATTTTCGTGGGAAAATTATGATGAACAGATATCACTTGAGCTTCAAGCTTGAGCCTTTCATATTGAATTGACACAGTACAATAGGTCAAACCCAGAATTGGAATGGACCACGGTACAAACAAACCCACGTGTGTAAACGCGCATAGATGCAACTGCAACAATACAACAATAGTGCACATGTGGGTTTGTTTGTACCGCGATCAGGTGATCTCTTGGGCGTACTGAGTCTGTGTAGAATGCATCGTGTCCTTTTTATTCCGGAGTAGAACCATTATGAGAACTTCTTTGTCAACTTTTCCAGCAGTGCTTTTGATAAATGCCTCATGCAGTAAGACATTTACAATATCTCTAATATCTAATATCTCGGGAGAAAAATCTAAAAAAATATTTCAGTAGGTAACAATGGATGTACCCTGCAGCTTTTATTTAGTAAATGAGGTGATGTAAACACATGAATGTTACTGATGTATATCTTTGTCAGCAAACCAGAACTTAGACTTTGTGTTCACCGTAGGTCATATTGAGCGGTAGGTTTTTATGCAATTGACAATTTACCAACTGACATTTGCATTTACTTTTCATTATTATTTCTCCATAGGGGTTGACAATTCAGAATTACCATATTTTCGTGTAAAGAATGCTTTTTATTTGGAACAAGTGGATCTAACTTTGTTCCGTTAATTTCATTTTAACTTGATTTGTCATCTGCTCAATGCCCATCAATGTACCACACATGGATATTTACTTTTGAAACATAGGAACTATTCCTACTAACTTTATTTTGTTCTGAAGAGGAATTTCGTACATTATTGATATTCTCTGGACCCAAAACAGCCCTTCCAGAAAACAGAACTTTATTGAAACAATAAACATGCCATTGAAGTTGAACTTAAAAATGCCAACTCAGTGTGGAAATATTGTTGACATGATAGGTGAGAGGCTTGAAGCAATTCCACCGCAGAAGCTGAAAAACTACTACAAGAGTATCGCTGACCACAAGGACATTAACAAACTGGTGATGATGCTGTCGTCGGCCATCAATTCTATTCGTCCTGATGTGGGCACTGCACTGCAACAATACAACACTTTCCAGTTCCTTTGGGAAGCAGAGGACAGAGCAAAGAAAGTCCAGGTGTGTGTGACATTTGGCTGTCTCTCTGCCACAGTACTGAGAAATACAGATTTACAGCATACTGCAAAAAAAAAAGAGTTTTTACACATTTGGAGCCATCATTTGTTGAAACAAATATTCATTTGTTGAAACAAATATTGCAGAAAATATCAATTTGTACTGCTAAACATTTTTAGTCCCCGCGGACGAAGTCCGGCAGGGACTTATAGATTGGGTCCCGTCTGTGCGTCCGTCCGTCCGTCCGTCCGTCCGTCCGTCATCAACAGTTTCTCAGACACTGCTGAACCAATTTCGTTCAAACTTGG
>LD347814.1:250660-286629 GCA_001465055.1 Ptychodera flava | reverse complement strand
AAGACCAAGGGATGAAGATGTTTATCGTTGGTTGATCACATGTATACAATTCCAGTCATATTTTTCTCTCAGTTCCTGCTTGTCTTTCTCTCTTTCGCATTCAGCCAAATATATTCACCACAAACCATCTCCTGATTGATTTTGGAAAATTCAGATTTTTGACTTTTCTGGTTTTTACACGACCAAATCATGTGTCCACTTCTTTGTGTACTTGAGCAAATGAAACAATGCAATTAAATCACGGCTAATGACATACTTACATACCATTATTCTTACTACTGGGAAACTTTTAATATGACGAGCGCATAACTGAAAAGATAATAATATAAATAAAATCTGATTCTTGTTGAATTAAAAAAACTATATTTTTTATGTATTACTGAAAGATAAAATGGCGTCACAGAAATCTATATCTTTATAACATGATAATGTTTTTAGCTGTTGGTTGTAAAGTTTTTATTATACAACTTCTCTCCTGATTTAATCAATTTTTTTCTCTATAAAATAATGTTTTAAAAAGTCAGAATTTTCCAAAGTGCGAAATAGGTCAGAAGACAAAACACCCATACGAACACACGCACACATACACACTTTCTTTATCTCTCTGTCTCACTCTCTCAGAAACACTCACAAAAACACAAACAATTGCATTGCTAACAACTGTCACAGTGTAATTGGTTTACCACGGTCTAAGTCTAATTATGAATTTTGATCTATAATGCGTGTCGAAAAGACTTCACACGACAGTTTTGTTTTCCTTAAAGATTCTCAATCAATTAGGCCCTCTACTCTACTTTGTCTTATAACTAAACGCTGTCAATTACTTGTCTTTCTTACTACAGACTTGCAGCTCTTAATCCAGCCTCACAATCAATATTGACGGTCGTATAGTATTTTGTATACCGTGGAAGACGTGCAAACTGCGAATTTTAGACCATGCCAACAGATTAAATATTGCAAAAAAAACAAAAACAAAATGCATAAATACGGGCAACTCACGCAGTGTTCGCTCGGTATCATGACAAAGAGAGCAACCTTTCTAACTTAGTAAATAACAAGCCCCATTAATGTGAGCCAAGTTTTTCAGAGCCCCATGTGTTGGAAAGAAAAACATTTGAAGGACCCTAAACTTGCTCACATATAAAAATGTGAGGTCGACTGGCGCCTACTTTGTCATATATATATATAGCCCCATTAATGTGAGCCAAGTTTTTCAGAGCCCCATGTGTTGGAAAGAAAAACATTTGAAGGACCCTAAACTTGCTCACATATAAAAATGTGAGGTCGACTGGCGCCTACTTTGTCATATATATATATATATATATATATATATATATATGTATATGACAAAGTAGGCGCCAGTCGACCTTACATTTTTTTATGTTAGTAGGTTTAGGGTCCTTCAAATTTTGTTCTTTCCAACAGTTGGGGCTCTAACAAAATTGGCTAACGTAAAGGGGGCTTGTTATTTACTAAGGCAGAAAGGTTGCTCTCTTTGCCATGATACCCAGCGAACACTACAGTCACGTTTAATGTCAAGTCAAACACATAACTCATTGGTAATTATCATAATTGTTAGGTATGGTTATTCGAGAGTTGTTTTGTAAGAGTTTTTCAAAAATTTAATATGCATCCACAACAAGTTTTGAAACTTCAATTTTCTCGAAGTAATCTGCAAGAGGTAAATTTATCATTTGCTCAGTGTAAGCTCTAGTAAACGGTCGGTACATGCGGTAGTTGACTTGACTTGTCCCAGCAAAACCCACATGGCTGCTTTCGTATCAAGATGACAGGTCTTCCACACGCGCGTAGTGTTGTCTGGGCGGGTCTGATTTTTTAGACCTCGTTGCTATGAGTGATGAAATGGAAATAGATAGCGCATGCTCTGTAAGACTTTTTATTAGGACGAAGTTCCAGGTGAATTGTAAGTTTATATTCTTAAAATTCAATCAGATCTTATTCGAGGAGCACGTCGTAGACATACCTATCTCAGCTAGTCTCACTCACCAATGTGAACTTCGAAATATTCTGGAATTTTTTTCCAGTAATATGTTTTGAAGCACAGTATATTTCGCTCACGAAGCCAAAATCACCCATTTCTGATCTATCTGTTGACACACGTCAGTCTTTTGGAATCAAGAGTCCCGCCCTTGCTTTGAAAACGTTGCCACTGATATGAATGTAGTGCATATGCATGACGTGCAGTGACCTAAACATTGACTCCTTGGCAAACTTATTTTTCTTCTGCAATAAGAAATGCCTAAAATGTTCTAAACATGTGTTTTCGTCACAAAAAGGACAAAGTGGTGAACTTTTACCTAGATTGTAGACGTCTTAAGGTTTTCACATGAAGTAAGGATCAAACCTTTGCAGTTTTGTCACGCACTAGCCCTTTAAATATACCAGCTGAAAACAATGAAACAATGAGGGATCAAAGCACCAAATCCCAAACTTCAAGGTTAACCGTTTTGTATGTACGGGCAGAATATATTCTGAAGATTTAGTTCTGTGGATTTTTGTTAAGTTAGTAAATGGCCTTTTGAAACTTAAGTTACGGAGATATGTGTGAAAAATACACTGGTTTGTACGAAACATTTTATTTACAGAAAACAAACGTGTCGTTCAGTCTGTACGAAAAGTACAGAGTCCTGTACAACTCCCTAGCAACAAGACTCAATGACCAGACGCTAATTGTGAAATCGCCGTTCAGTGAATAGGTAAGGGTCATGCTAGGTGGCTCGCTTTGTTGGAGCTTTCAAAGCAGAGCAAAAAGAATTTATTGTTTGACTATTTTATTTCGTTACCCACCGCCCAGTAGTGTACTTATACACATAAACCTCAGACCTGTGCAAGAAGGTACACAAATAAAAATATTAAACCTATACTACCGTCATCAGGAAGTACTCTACATTGCTAAATTTAGTATCGCAGAGCATAATAAACGAACATAAACAAGGCACCCTAAAATTTCTGTTTGCTGTCCGCGTGTGTGTAGGTTTTTGGACGAAATCGGAAAAAAGAAAATGCACGCAGATCGTCTGCTCGAAAATACGGCACATTATTCCCTTCCTGTGTCCGCAATGACACACGCAGAGTGCCATCAGGCAGGAGTTTACTTAAATGTCACAAAAAACGCGAATGACGTACAATCGTTTCAATACAAATCAAGACTACCTATCGTAAAAAGTACATCAACCGCTGTCTGTAAAGTGTACATATGCACCTCCTGTTGTAGCAGACTGCAGTGTACCGTAAGATCGATCAACCGTTTAACAAGTTGATTTCTCGCTCAAACATTTCAAGTCGGCGAATGAGTGACATTGTTTTGGTCTTATTATAAAAGACGGATCGAAAACAATTCTCGATTGGTTTAGCTTCGAATAAGGAACGGAACTGACTTTCCATCTTTTCAGCACTCTGCGATTGATCACGATATTGGATCTGCACAGGGGCAAGCAGGTACCACAGTGAAATGCTCCAAATACATCGTACGCAGTTGAAATAACTCTTACTTTAAACATTTTTTTTCTGCTAAAAAATTATTGGGTCATGTTATAAGTCCGGAGTACAATTCAGTATTCAGAAAAAGCAATTGCACTTTGGCGTTGGCTGTCTTGAATATTCGGCAGTTTAGTATTCAGTGGCGTGGATCACTGAACGTCATATTTATTTCATCAGTAGTAAATAAAGTGTGTACAACAGGGATAATTTACCTGAAAAAGCTACAGGGAGGAGAGGAAAATTCCCCTCCCTGTAGCCCCCTTCAATAAAGGAACATGTCGCTACATGTCGGTGCAATAACCATAGCAACCCTTTGGAATTTCCACTGATGCGGGTGGTGATCTAAAAATAATTTATTGGGGAATTCCGTGGTATGTAGCAACTCCCTATCGAAACGGTTCTGTAAGGGCTATTTATAAACTGTTTCCAAACGACGTATTGTAAGTGACGTGACATGTATAGACATGTACGTCTATATAAAGAGGAATTCCGTGGGAATCCCTACGGATCTACGTCTATATAAAGGGGCTTTTTTACCCGTGTTGCAGTCAGTTGACGGAAGCACACTGACGGAAGTAATGTAAGTAGCTACCTCTTTGGAACCTGAGTCTAGCTGATGTTAGTATGTGAAGAATTTTTCCTACGGATTGTAATGACTGAGGTCTGAATTTCTACAGAATTAACTTGCTCTCGCGATAGATAACATTTTAGAAATTTCCTCTGAACTTAAAATGTGTCGGAAGACCATTACTTCAAACAAAATGAGACGTTTTAGATTAATGGTACTGATATCTTAAGTGTAAGTAGTTGAATCTTTTTAGCTCACATTTGGTTATACCAATGTGAGTTTATCGTATAAGCTGAAGTCTATGGCGTCTGTATGTATGTGTGTATGTATGTATGTATGTATGTATGTATGTATGTACAGTATGTCCGTCAACATCAAAAACACGCAAACCGCTGCACGTTTCAGCTTGGTATTTGGTGTGTAGATGCATCCTGGGGTATAGATGGGATTTTGTTCAAATGAAGTCTGCATTGCCAAAATTATGCAAATGAGCTTACAAAATGTGAAAATGGTCAAGAATTAATATCTCGAGAAGAGCTGTTTTGATTGCTTTGAAAATTTGTGTGCAAGTACCTTAGGTGAACCTTATACAGTTTTATGAATATTGTGAAGATATCCTTAATTTTGTATTTTTACTGAATTTTTTGGTGATTTTTCTCATTTTCAGTAAAAATTCTTCTTCTCTGAAACCGCCAGCTCAATCGCTCTCAGATTTTGGTTGGATCTTTGCAAGGGTGTTACTCTTCTAATTTGTTGAAATTATGACAAAATTGGGAAAATTACTATTTTGGAGCAATATTGTCATTTTTGGTCAAAAAATCTTAAACAGTATTTTCTTTTTAAAACTAATGGACAGACAGCTTTTATATTTGGTACACAGATGTACAGAGATGACAATAGTTAGATACATGTATCTGGAAATTGTCCTGAAATATACAAATTTTTATTTTTACGATAATATTGTCATTTTTGGTCGAGAAAACTTGTTCTCAAAATAACTTGTTTGATAGCTTTGTAATTTGGTATAAAGTCCCGAGGGATGTTATTAGATAAATTTTCTGCTCAAAGTGTTAGGAAACCCCCAAATTTGTATATTTTAGGTAATTTTCTCAGTTTGTGACCTTAAATGACCTACACCAACCCAGGATATGTTGTGAGACAGTTTTGAAGGCTGTGAACATTTGTCATATTTGTCATATTTGGTATCTATTTTTAGGAAAATTTGATCCAGAAAACAAAGCTGCGGTGAATTTTTTCATTGCAGACCAATTTTTGCAACTTTTCTATGTAAGACATACAAGAACTGATGAGAAATTTGGATCCAGGATAATTCCAGATGTTGTAATCACTGCCCACAATGGAAGGCATTTCACCATCTGTAACTAACTTAAGTGCTGTTTACATTAGAATGATAACACTCACATTGTATTTACAACCACAAGGTTGTAAATACCAAGGAATGGAACATTTGATATTCAGGAGGGGTAGGGTCTAGAAGATTGATGAGGTAGCATTATTTTTTAACCAGATCCCTTGTACATTTTTTTACCCACTGCCACCTTTTCTTTTTATCAAACCTTCTCTGTCTATTTTTTGTTGTTGACATTTGTTTATGTATTTAGGATCTGCTTGTCCCATTGCTATAGAAGTTGATATGCATGTTCCTAAAGATGACCTCCATGCCAGTACCTAAGTTGGAGACCTTATTTGCTTTTGCAATTCTTGTTTTTCCTGGTTTAAATATTTCTCGAATGGACCAATTCAAACCAAATGTGAGCACACTGTCCTTGACGGTATTTTTTAACAAGTGAAATGATGCCGAAACGACTTTCTTTTGGAGTACAAGAAACAATATCTAAATCTTTTTTATCTTTATCTATAGTTATGATAACAGTGCAAGGTGTTCTTTAATCTGTTTTCATAGCCATATTTCCGATAAAATCATCCGTATCATCTCCAGTAGCTAACTTTACACATCTAATGAGAACTGTACCATGTTGAAGTATTTTCATATTATTAGTCATCTGTTGATTTGCTGTCTGTAAAGTTAATTCAGCTGCCTCCTCACCGACACTTTTCAAGCCCAGTTTCTGCAAAGTTGTGTCCCAAAATAATCTTACTGGAACCCCGCTAGCATTGTATGAGCAATAATTCTCCCCCTCGTTTATCCACCTTCGCAGTGCATTATCTGATTTCATGATTGTTGTAAGAGGTTTGATCTTGAGGTGAATCGGTATACTGAGTAGTGTAATGTTGGGATTCTTAGGAGTAAGCCAATGGCGGAAATCGGTCAACTTATATTTGTTAACATTGCTATCAAAATAAATAAAATTTGGAGTTCCTGGCAGTTCAGCAACTCCACCTGCAATTTCACTATCTAATATATCTAAGATGTTACGTGGTACATTATAAGGCCTGAATTTCTGACTAGCCGAATCCCATGTCAGAGCAAAAGGAGTAGGATCATTTGTAGCCTTTGTTGCGTCTATTGTGGTTTCATCGACATCTTTCAGTTCGGAAAACTCTACATCGTGTTCGTGGCTTTGTACAGCAGCAGAGGCTAAAACGAAATATTTTTCGTGGTCCTTGTAACAAAGGACGTAATCCTTATTATGATTTTCTCCAATCTTAGTATTATTGTTAATTTTAACATTACTCAGATCTTCGGGCTCGAGATTTTGTTCGTGAATTGCACCTTGACCTTGTAATATACAATCATGGCAGCAGCAATAGGAATGACAGTTCTCGGTGCTGTATTAAATGCAAGGGCATTCACAGGAGGAAATATTATCAGACAAAAAAGCTTTCCGGGAATGGTGAGGCTCTTATTGAAGAGAAAATTAGACATGATAAAGCATTAGAAAAATTTGAACATGATCGTGCCGTCTGGTCAGAAAAAAAGATTACTCAAGGCTGATTGGGAAAGAGAAAATTAAGCAAACGATGCGCATGCTGCGGCTGAATTAAGAGATACAGATGCAGAAATCCTGGAAGAAGCAGCTGCACGTTCCGAAGGGTAAGCAGGCGAAGCAGCGCAAATGTTAGCACAATTCTCAGATTATTAACAGCCCAGTCCCGAGCAAAAGAAATATGAAATGATTTATATTCCTGGAGGATTGCTCGTTGGATGGTTTATGTTACACCGATAGGGCTACTAACGTAAGGCCTTAGGAACGGCTACAGCAATTCGCTACAAAAGCTAGTTGGCCAGTTATTGAAATTGACTTCCTTTCCGTTTTGATCTGTTATCCAAATACGCATTGAGCTCATGTAATATGAGCCTTTTCTCAATGGCATGGAAATTGAGCTGTTTTTAAAATCATAGGTGACCTTTTCACTTATTTCTTTTGTATCCTGGATGGGAAGTATTTGTAAACATTCCGATACTTTCCCCTGTATGTATTCACCCGAGCCACTTGAAACATAATTTCCAGCCACATCGACGGCATCTGAATGAACTATGTATTTAGTGACTGTCAAGAAATCTGCTCGACCTGGACTCATAGTACTTTCTGTCACAGGGTTGTCATATCCTCTATCTGAAAAACCGATGAGATTAGCGAAGTTACCTGTAGCATTAAAAAATACTTTAACATCTTTAGCCAAAGTTAGAAGAACACGGTTTGTCGGCAGATGTTTTTCAAACTTAATTTTATGCCACCCGATTGCTTTGTTGAGTGTATCGATATTGACGTATTGATTAAGTCTTCTTCGGTTGGTTACCTTCTTGATATTTTAATATACTATTTGTACTCGTTATGTTATACCATGAATTAAAGAGTGAACACTGTAATAGTCTTATTGTAGTAAACTGTGATATGTCAATGCAAGGGATAAAATTAACAGTAACCGGTTTGCCTGTTTTGCTTTCAATCCAAATGATCATACTTACTGTATGTATATACCTTACAAAGTATAAGGTTCTGCAGGAATAATATTTTTCTGTTAAAGGAGATCTTTTGTTGCAACCGCGGCAGCAGTCGCTCCACCTAATTTTGCTAATCAAGTTAGATTTGGTCGACTTGGATCGCCAATATCTATTTTAAGAAATTTGCTGGAGATCATTAGATATCCCATCGCAAGTCCAGCGATTACAATACAATCGTACATTGTGTTTACAACTGTTTTAGTATCCATGATTGCTGTTACATATATAAAATAGAAAAATAAAATAATTTCCCTATTAATCCATCTCATACAATGTAGAGGGACCTTGCGTTCTGGAAATGGGAAACCTACTTTCCGCCACATGCTCCATAGGCGTCGCTTTTGGTTGCCAGATGGGAAACCTACTTACAGGCTCTGTAGGCGTCGCTTTCTGAAGCGGCTCACGCATAAGCACCCAAATATGTCGAGCACGCTTCTAATATAGTCCTAATGCAGTCAATGAAACTACTATAATTCCTAAAACAAGATAACATTTATTATACCAGCTATCACACTGTTGTGGCGGTACGTTCTGAAGGAGGCTCATACAGTTTGCCACTACCGCATCGCTATCATAAGTCATTGCTTCTCGCTTCATCATCTTGTTTTGCCTGTTCCATGCTGCTAATTTCTTTCCCACAGCCACTCTCCCTAGATGCTTCGTCGGTAATGTAATTTTCTCTATGTTGCGCTGTGGCGTAGTCATTGGAGGGGCTTGTGGTGACGGAGTCGGCATGGGTATTTCCGTTTGCTGAGTCGGTGTTGGAACCGTTTTTGGTGCTTGTGAAATTGAATCCATTTATTTCGGGTATATTATTAAACCCAAATGTTTTAAAATCTACATGTTTACCCATAATTAAACCGGTGGAAACTAGAGCAAGTAGGGGACCCCATGTGTAGGCTATCCGTCCTGATAATCATTTTATTTCACTGTTTAGAATAAAATCCTTTTTAGGATCAGTGCCATAGTTATCTCGGTCATCGATTGGAACTACCCGACTTATTGCGCTTGCTCCTAGGTTTATGAAACTTTGAGTGATGGTATCACTTATAAGAGAACTGTATCTCGCTTCATAAACTTTAAAGACTTTAATTACTGTTTCATCATTCCACCTTTCAACACTGTCAATTGTAATCTCCTTACCAAAAATAACTTACTTCGGCCACTTGCAACGATATAGAGTAGTTTTTCATGCTTTTTCTCTATTATGGATCAGGCGTCCGACACTGCGGTTGGTAGTGCCGCAGTCGCTGTCGTATTTGCCACTGCCGATAACTTTATTAAATTCTCCATTGTTTGCAGTATGTTATCTATTCTTAGTAAAAAATAAACAATTTGTTTAAACCTAAATCCGAAATATAGTATTAACATAGTCTGGAATATGACAAGAAAATATGGTAGTAGATTATGAAAATTCTCCTCCATTAAAATCTATCTGTATATACTACTACACATATAATCATGAGTACAGACGCATTCCCGGTTACTTTTCAATTGAATAAAAAACATATACCGACAGTACAGAGTGCTGATATTCCTTCTAAACCAAACGACATAAAACATGTTCTCATGGACCTAGAAATATATGTAACGCTGACAGATAAATTTACTTTTCATCTGCGGGATATATTTAAGATAACATAATCACTCATCGAACAGCTAAAGAAAGTAATGCCTGGTTTGGCGACCCGAACATGAAATACTGGGACCAGCAATTAAATTTCGCAATATGGTGCAGCACTTCTGGTTGTGGTATATCATTCGCCCATCTCTTGGATAAGAAATTTCCGCTGTAAATACGATCATTCTGTCGTTTTCATGTATATTTTACAGTACGTCGGATCCTTCACGAAATGGAGGTTGCACTTCCAGACGAAGGTGTCTTCAAAGCTGGCGACAATCCATACAATCTCGTGAAATATGAACTTCTATGTACAGAATTTGGAAATATAAGCCCCACGAAGTCCGACTTCCGATATCGCCAAGGCCAAAACTCAGGTCTTGGTTATGGTTATGAATATTACACTAATCGTGGCCCCGTCCGTCAGCCTGCTGCTATATACAATGGACACAACTTACTCTCCGGTGGCGTTTTCTATACACATACCATTTTTGGAAAGAAAAAAGATGTACTGCCCGACAAAGGCCGACCACACTATTATTTCTTCCGAAATGATGGATCGGAGGGTCAATATAATAGTTTCGTCCCTCTAAAGGGAGACTCCGGTTCCCGTAGGGGACTAAAAAAAGCCGGTCTCACCCGCCTCAATGAAAGCCTTGAAGCCTACGTATATTGCATACCCGGTGCACAAGCAAATATTCGCAGTACCATAGTGGGCGATACTGGTAGCGCAGAGCAAGTAAGAAAAGAATTTGGCGTTCTCCTTGAAGATGAAATTCGCAATACCGACAAAGTAATTAGTTATAGGCGATACCAAGACACAATAACAAATACTGGTGTCAAACTTGATATGGCCGTTTTGCCCAATTTACTTCTCTTACCGTCTAAGATGGTCATTCTTTTGGGCCCGGCAATCGCAGGTTATAATAATGAATTGCAATACGCAACAGAATCTATGGTCTTTGTGGTAAATGGAGATATAAACACGGAAATTAAAGAAAGTGCTAAACATGAGATGGATGGGGACGAGGATGCCGTTAAGTGGCAGGATGACCCGCCAACACGGTTTGGTTCCCGAAGGCCCTAACGGAGCCTGTTCCCCTATCAGAACGGAATGCAGCAGATACAGTCGCTGCTGTCACCGGCGCGGATCCTATTCACGAATACGGCAAAATTGGTTTGTTATCTTTAGCCATATTCATTACATTTATGTACAGTATATAGATCTGATGTACATGAACCAGCCATTCAACATGATTGTAACTTGACCGACAAATTCTGGCAAAACGGAATATGTGATGGATCTCCTCACCGGTCCGTACTTAGGGAAATTTGAATATATAGTTTTCATTTGTCCGACATTCATGAACAATAAAATGTATAATAGAAGATTCATTTTCACCGATGACAATGTGTTTATATTTTCGGTCGGACTTGATGCTGTGGATGATACACTAGCCTTCGTACATAAGGAATGGGCCGGCACGAACACTTTCATAATCCTCGACAACTGCGCCTCGTACAAAGATATGAAGAAGCACAGTGACATTTTAGTCAAACTTGGTTTCAGTGCAAGACACGACGGATTATATGTCTGGGTTCTGACTCAACAATATGCTAGTATAAGTAAACCATTTAGGGAAAACATACAGATGTTAGTACTTTTTTACACACCAAGCAAGACAGATAACAAGACTATTATAAAAGAATATGGAATGGAGGTGTCAGAACGCGAAGCCACGGACCTAGTCAGACAATTGAAAAGTATACCATTCAGTAAATTAGTATTTAATTTATGGCATCCATACGACATACAATTTTTCGTATAATATAGCTAATCATGGCTTCACCGATAGGACCTGAAGGCAACACTGAAGGAACTCTTAGAGAATTATATTACAACCCGAAAACTGGTTTTGGAGGTGTAAAAAAATCATTTGAGGCAGCGCGCACCAGTGGAGTAAAAGTTACTAAGAAAGAGGAGCAAGACTTGTTGCAAACTCAGCTAACTTATAATCTACATAAACTGGTACCTCATACTCGCGGTGGTGGTTCGGGCGGGAGGCGCATTTTCGTATCATCGATAGACAATTTTTGGTAAGCAGATCTTGTGGAATTCCCTTTACTGTTCGCAGAAGAGAATAAAAACATTCGATACATGCTAACAGTAATCGATGTGCTCAGCAAATATGCATGGGCCAGGCCGATACAGTAAAAAACGGCTGATGATACTCTGAAGGCGCTACAAGACATAATTAAGAAATCCAAGAGGCAACCCGACAAACTTCAGACAGATGAGGGGCGGGAATTTACTAATCAGAAAATGCAGAAATGGTTGGAAGAGTCAGGTATTCACTGGTTTCCCACCTACAGTGACAAAAAAGCTAGTGTCGTGGAACGTTTTAATTGGACTCTTAAAACGATGATGTGGAAATACTTTACATACAGACAGACACGAGAATGGCTCCCCATTCTACCACAACTTCTCGAGAATTACAATAACACAGTACATGGAAGTATCAAAATGAAACCCGTCGACGTAACAGAGGACAACAATTGGCAGGCATTTTATACACTCTACGGTCCTGAGTTGGCGGCCGCAGGAGCTATCCCTGAATTCAAGCCGGGAGAAAGGGTCCGAATTACAAAATACAAGACCACTTTCAGGAAAGGATATTTATCAAATTGGACAGAGGAGGTGTTCATAGTTTCAATAGTGGTGTACGCAGCTGGACTGGGAACGCCGCCCGTTTACAAGATAAAAGATCTGAAAGGAGAGGAAATACTCAGCACTTTCTATTCCGATGAACTTCAAAGCGCTGCTGGCGCCGACGAGCTGTACAATGTAGAACGAATTGTGACGACGAAAAAAATTAGAGGAAAGAAATATTATCTGATAAAATGGAAAGGTTATCAAGAAAGTTTCAATAGTTGGGAGCCAGAGGAAAATGTTATTAGAACTTCGTAAGTACTTATATAGTTCCTGTGGCTGGTACTTGTCAAGTACTAATGCAAGTAATTACGAAAGTTATTCAATAAGTACCATAGAGGATGCCTTAATTTCTTGAAAGCCGAAAGTGTCAGTTTACCATTATTTTTCCATCCGCCCGGCCAAGTATTTATCATGTATTGTCGTAAGTAATGTTCACTTATTGCATCTTTTCGAGCTGTATGTGGATGAGGTGGTACTCCAGATGAACATCCCGAAGGGGAACATATTAAGTTTGCAAGATCTTCAAAGCGACTTCTCATATTGTTATGAGCTGTTCTTTCGAGTCCCCCTTTTTCAGCTTTATCTATAAGTTCTGGTTGAAGTATAATGTACACAACTGACATGAGCCATAGACAAGTAACTCCAAAGTCTTGTCCCTTCATCATATCAAGTGACTGTAAGTCAAAAGAAGCATCATAAGCGTTCACAGATTCACAAGCATTAAGAAGTTTGTGTAGGTTCTTGAGTGATACCTTAAGTTGTTGGAGTTGTTCTTGGTTAGGTGGATAGTAAGCTTTTTAAAGCTCGCTTTCAGAAAAACCATCAATCAAAAATCCCTGGCTGCCGCCATCAAATGCAATTCCAAAGTCAAAAGCTTGTGGAAAATCTACTGGCCCTACTGTCTCGGTATCAATTGTTGCATTAAGGTAGCTTTCCGCCTTTGTTTTGGTATTTTGTGTCAAAAACACGATTTTTTTATCCCTGAGAAGTATTCCTATAATGTTGATCTTCCTTGTGAGAGAATATCTTGGTCGTGAAGTTCCTGTTTTTGGGTGAAATTTTGGAATAAAAGAGGCACAGGTGTACATTTTGGCGTTTGAGACTACCATTAAGTCTTGATTGACAAGGGATTACGCTAAGAAAGCAGCATCACAGTATTCACATGCACTTAGACAATATCCGCTGTGAAAATCCCATTAACACCTACCGTTCACTGCGTGGGTCAAGACCATAGTGTGTACCTGGCAATTAGGCGTCGAAAGGTGGGTCTTACCGTTTTTCTCATAGGGGTGGCCGCTCCCAAACGATCACAATTTATCGACACAATCGGACAAGGTCAGACTTATGACATTGTTGACGGTACAATTTCAGATTACACAAATAGCCCGCACACTAAATGTTTTATCTGGGACATTTTCGTGCTTTTGTAAAAGCACCAGGAGTGGTGGATAAGTTTCGGAATGTTAAACATCTTTGAAGAGGCTGTCCCGTATACATAAATGGTACGTTCCACTGGCGGCCTTAGTGACAGCGGGAACACTTGAATACCGCAACAGACACCCTTCACACCTTCAACATTCAAGCAACATTCGGCTTGGCCCCAAGACATTTCGACACCCCCGTTACGATTTATTTTTTTCCCTTCAAACTTATTAGTAACTGACAGACCAGTCATATTCATAAGCGTGACCTTTACGTTCTGACCAGTATGACTTTTACAGTGCCGTTTAGGCGCCGCTTTTCAAACTTTGACAGTGTCGGCGGCTATTGCTATTGAAAATGATATGAAACTCTTTTCTCACGGTTTTTCACCATGTTCTCACAAACTTTAAAGCATGTGAATGCTGACACTATACTTCTCAGTGTTTTGATTTGTAACATTTGGCACGAGATCCCCCAACCAGGTAGTGCCGAAACGTCTTTGGTCGCGTTGCCTAAACGTCTAGAAACCCGATACTGTCCGTTCGATGAGAATACTAAGTGAGTTGAACAATTTATGAATAAAAATGAAATATCAGAAACCGCGACACTGGAACTACTTGGGATTAGAAAATACAAGGTGGAAACAAATTGCATGGGCTTCTAGACAGCGACAGCAAATTTTCCCAAGGCAAAATACGTAGCGATGCAGAAATCACACGCCACAAAACAATAGCTGCTTTGGTTTGCAGACGTTTTGGCACAATGGCAGTGAACTGATAATGTCGAAGTCGTTTCAATCCCGCGGTCCTGTTTTTCCTTGTCCAATTTCGTTTCCGGACCGCGCTATTACCCAATAATCGTACAATGCAACCATCCTACCACTAAATGAGAAACCGACCTTGACAAGGTAAAAACATACGTCCACTAACAAATGTTCATCGTACACCGGACGAATGTGAATCAAATGATTTTATGGGAATGGACACGACAACATTGTTATCAGTTATCATGGCAGTAGCCAAAATGCTGCAGGACCGAAGACAAATTTCAATATGAATTTGACCGTCACAACGTAATAACGTAATCGCCCTGAGTTTTCATCAACATGTCATCATTGGTCGGTAAACCATTGAATGAGACGCTTACGGGCTAACTACTTGAATACAGTGCAAAACACCATCCTAATCCTGAGATTTACATGTCATGAAGACGGGTCTGATATCATATTCGCCTGGAATCGATGGTACTCATGTTGGATACGAACAACAGCAGAGACTTATCTATCCGTTACGTATGACGCTTGACGAGCGGTCTATCGGATGAAACTTGCGCTTGAGGAAATGACGTACTTTTCTCTGTGTTCATGTTTTCTCAACTTCTCTCCTTTGACTTTTATGCCGCCGACAGGCGATTGGTTCATTTTAGCATAAATGACTCCAGAAACGGTCTTCACACACAGAAATGCTGTACAGAGTGAGGACGAACAATTGTCTCAGAAATGCTCGTAGTTTGATTAGTGTTAATCGGTTTTCAAGGCCCGTGAAGATCTAAAAAATTGCTGCTCACTGAATCCTCAGTTACTCTAACCATAATGAATCACAGCATGGAGCTGTTCTTTTTTATCTTCATGATCACAGACACCGCAAATGTACATCCACATACAAACGCAGATATTTTTGTTGTCAGCCAATATTGTTTTCCCTATGTCACTCATCGGGCTCGCTTTCATTCCGCAGCCGTGAGTCGTTTCCGAGGTCGAATCGAATGCTGCCATAAACTTACACTGTAGTGTACGCTTGTCATGGAGGTAATCAGTCCAAGCGCTCGTGTAGACGGCATCGATATGCCGTAGCAGTTCCGACAGTTAGGTCGAACAGTTAATACTCTATTTAAACCTTACAACTAATCAGTCAACAGATTATGCATAATCCCTTCCCTGGCACTCCCCAAGTTTATTTACTCATCAGCTACTGTGTAGATTGCGCTCTAAAAAGAGTACAACGCTCCCAAAATTCACCCTTTTTAGCCTCATTTCGACCGTTGACACTGATTTCAATGAGTGAATATACTGTTGAAGTTGAACACTTTGATTTCACTATCTGGTTTTAGTGTTTTGGCGGTTGAGTACATTGTTTATTGCCATTCAAAAGGAAAAAAACCGAACCAATTTACTAAATCGCCTTTTTCTCAGTTCGGCATTTTGTCACATAGCAGCACGTTCAAAAGAGTTTAACTGGAGAACGCGTGAACGGAAGTTCACCAGATTTTCACAGACGTTTGTCAAGTAGGTTGTCTCCAAAACCGTGTCTCAGTTTCTTTATGAAGATTTTTAAAGTTGAGTTATTGCTGCTTAATTAGGCGGCATTGTAAGACTAATCGGTGGATAATCTTTGACTCAACGATGTGAAAAAACTAGGGCCTTTTTCAAAAATCTGCGACACGGTTTTGTAGCCAGTATTCTGAAGACCAATTGCCCGTTAACACCTAAACAATAGCCCCTCTCCGCTCAGACTTAAACTTTTTTACGTGAGACCACCCATTTTCTTTACACTTTCACTAATATCTTCAAAAAAATTCATCGCACACTAATTTTCTTGATAAAAAAAAAATTCATAGAAATAGCTTTCAGGTCATATATAATACTTGGGTAAAAGTACACATCTTGATGGCAAAATTCACGTTTGAAAATAGGTCGTCGCAAAGGCGGAAAGCTACCTTAAGTTTATTCTTGAGAACTTCAGGAGTAAGTACCCTACGGCACCGTTCTGAAGGGGTTGACTAATTACCAAACATAGAAGTCTGTAGTCGTCGCAAATTTCTAAAAAAGTCTGTTTGAACTGCTTATGAATCTTTTCAAGTTCTTTTAAAAGGATAATAGCTGTAACTTTTCACCATTTTTTCCGCCCAACCACATGATAAAAACCAAACTAGATTATATTTATGCCTTCCTAATTGTCGATTGACAAGGAAATAAGTCAAAACTAACACCCGGTTGTGAATAACGAACGTAATAAAAACGAAGTTCGCGGCGCTTGTGTTTACAAAATGTTAGGCGATCACATGGTATCGAGCACAAGGAGTGATGATATCGTTAGCCACGTGAGAGCGGGATTTTAAACGTGATCACTGTAACAATGGAGACGGAGAGCGTCGTAATGAATGCATATTTATATCCAACCTACGCACATGTGTATCTGTTTTGATAGTGATGTACGTCCACTGTTCATTTGAATCTGGAATGCTATTTGTTCAAACTCTTTTTTTCTGTTGCTTGAGTATGAAACGTTTCAAGTGGTGATGCATTAGGTCAGAGTAAAAAAGAGGTAATTTAGGCCCGGCATTGGCAGTCGGTGCAACGCCCGAGCCAGCGCTAGGGCCCTAAATGACTGTCACCGCGTCAAAAAGCCCGACACGTCGAGCATTTTTCCACCAACTTCCATTACCAAAGTTTAAAACTAGTGCATTCATAATGCGGTCAGTTTGCTTTGTCATTTATCGGCGAACGAGTCAACTAGTTCAATGCAAAGGTGACGATGCGATGCTATACTTCAAGTTGACGGGATTGGGAACGGCTTACACTCAGGCCCGCGGACACCAGTTGTGTAGGTACGTTTGACGTTGACCTACATGATCCGCAGGAATTACTGCTGAAATCACTAATGCATTCAAAACGTAAAAACAAAGACCCTGCCGCCAGCACGTCTGATTCTCTGGATTTATTTACTGGTTTACTGGACTTGGTTCATGTGTGTGATTTGTGAACGTGTGAGTAGGGTGAACGCTTGGAATGCGATGATTTGTGTTTTGTTTTCATGTGAAACGTGTGAGTAGGATTATGTGAACGCGTTGAGTGGGGTGAACACTATGCAGGGGACTTTCACCCGGCACAAACTAACTCACTACTGCTATAGCTGCACAGACTAAATAAAAACACGTTCGATCGCTACGAAAATCTGACCTGGGCTGCAAAATTTTACACAAGGAACTTTTGCAAATCATGTTATTTTTTGAAAATACACCGACTTGAACAAGTCTCTGGTTTACCTTCGTACTGTGACATCCTAATGGCTCAAACGGAGATCATTTAGGAGTGGGAAGGCAATCTTGCCCGAGTTACAGGATTTGATTGTCGTGCATGGAAATCTTACTGCGTGGTGGGGATAAAGCTACTGGCGATTTTATCGACACTCACGGAGGTGGCGAAAAGTTCCGTTTCAGCTAGCTGTGGGTCCATAGCTGTGGTGTTTTCGGACGGGATATCTGACTTTTACGTGCTGGTTTTGACTTTTACGTTTTTAACGCCTCCATCACAGCGGGGTTCATAACATAAAAGTCAAAACCAGCGGGTAAAAGTCAGAAATCCTGTCCGAAAACACACAGCTATGGACCCACAGCTACGTTTCAGCGATCATGGATTACGAAATGTATGGCAACGCTTTGTATCGTGTGAAGCATTAGATATCTCTCAAAGAAAAAAAGACGAATTACATGGCGATGACGAATATGGCGATAGTGCAGAAGATGTCTCAACCAGTGCCGTCGCACGAGGTGTGAGAAGCCGATGGTCAGTTGGGGAATGGACTTTTAAAAAACTAACACCAGTAGCCTACGAAAAATTCACCGATGAGAATATTGCTTATTGTGATGAATATGTGATTTTTTTCTGAACAACACCCAAACACAATCCGGTTCTTTGACTTCCAGTTCTTGCATATTTCACAAAGTCCTAGTCAATGTTTTCGAGCCATGCTTCTAGTTATGTGGCCATGCTTCTGGTTAATATTTATACTTTGTATACCTTGTATACTTATACTTATATTTGGAATTGGCAATAAAGTAAAGTTATTTCTCCCGCGGCGTGTCGATATTCTGTTCGGGTAAATCCTAGCTGTTCATCGTCGCACAATTTTACAATTTTTCCAAAGATGAACGACAGAATGGTCGCCGGCCGCACCAGTCGACAGGACCACAATGTCTGAACAACGTCTGAGAAATGGGTTGATCTTGAAATTTTGAGGTCAAAATTGGAACTGCTTTGGCGGTGAACTTTGCTATTTCGCGCCACGATCTTTTGAGTTTGGCGGGTTGATGTTTTCACTTGACAAGTGGAGCGACAGCTGGGAATATCTTGCGGTAAGACGCGCTCGTGGCTGGGCCTTTGTTTTGACGTGACGTTTTGAACACATCAGTGATTTCAGCTGTATCTTTTGAGCAAAATTTTGGTGGTACTTGTAATTGAGTCATTACATTTGCTAACTCTGGTTATGTTTCCTAAATATCGAACCAATCAATTGTAATATGCCACGTTGTTTCTTCAACAGCGACCACAACAAGTACAGTGAGCAGTGACAGTTCGAGAGCTCGGGCGCGGGGCCCGGGTCACACCATCAATGATCGTTCAGTGTAGCCCACAGCCGTCGACGTCTGCGATGTGTACGGGCTGTTTTATCTGCTTATTTTCCTGAAAGAGTGTTTGCCTTTTGGCTAATCACTCTGAAAGGCGCTTTCGTACTTTAAACATTTCCATCGTCAGTACTGACTATTTTAAGTCTATTTTTAAATGCATGTTTATTCTTTGTTAGTTTTTATGGGGGATTCTTATAAAAATTTACTTCCGTCGCGAGCATCACCACTGAATATGACAACATACAACACAAGTGTACATGCATGGTTACAGAAATATGATTATTTCGCAAAAGAAAAAAGACAACATAACTGCAAACTATAAGTCATGCGAAGAACTTATCTACATAAGTGACCAAATTTTACCAGGTTTTGTTTTTTTGTTTGTTTTTTTTAACGTTTTTATTGGAGTTATCAAAATTTTCAAATGCATGTCTCATTAAATCTGAGAAAAAAAAGACATTACATAAATCAATAAAGTAGTGATCATAATTCATTATTGTGTTACCCGCAACTCAATTTGGTCTCTCACATTTGTAAATTTTCAGTGATTTTCATAATGTTCAAGGGTCATGACTGTGAAGGCTAACATAAACTTTTTACATCGCATAGCCACACCGTGGTGGACACGTAAATATGCTTCCTTGTTTAGACATGATGAGGATCGGATATTGCCAAACTGTCAGTTATATTTCCAGCTGTCAATGTGAATGACAGATACATTGTTCGGTTGACCCACTGTACTGGTCACTTGCGCTGCGCGCTGTAGTGTGGACGCCATGTTGAACCAGAGTTGAACTGTGCGGTACTTCTCTTGCACATGCGTACAAAATCGATTACATTGCATTCCGTGTGTCAACATCGTTGAATTTCTCTCCGTCAAGAAATTCACTTCGTCAACATTCTTTATCACGAAGAATTGATACACGTTACGTACTGAGGTTAATTAGTAGGTGATTCCTCATGATTCACTATGCTTATTCATGTGAATAGTTCGCGGTATGCAACAAAAATAGTGAAAGTATTCTCAAAAGTTACAGCTACTATCCCTTTAAGGCGGACTCGGTTATTTCATATTGTCTTGCTCGAGTCAGAATATTCAGCCTACAATAATCCCAAGGCATATCTTTGAATATGATAATGAAACTATGTAAATGGTCAAATGCTCAAGAAACAATCTTTTTTTCTTGCGACGCCACGGAAACACCCCGGATTCTAGAAAAAGCTAGATGTTGAATTATACTTGAGTTACAAATTATGTAACCACGCCGTTTAGTGTAGGCTGAAGACTGTAAACTAAGAGTATGCTCTATAAAGTTATTCTGAAAATCGGCGCTCTCCAATTTTCCATTATAAAAGTCAGCATTTGTGTTAGAAAAAGTTGCGGCGTCAAATGCTGGTACGTGAGTCGCTGCCAAATTTATTACATCATGACCTTTACCGCTTCCAGTTGGTCCATTTATGAATATGTATGACATTTTGTGTTATATCTATACCATAAAAAAATTTTAATTAATTATTTTTCGTTAAGATATATTACGATAAGACAATGGCAATCCTTTCTATTTCAGCTGCAATAAAAATACTTGAAAGTGGAGAAAACTTTCGAAAGTGACGGAGGCGGCAAATTGGTATTTGGTGAATATTTAGACCCTATTATATATGTAGACAGTGAGCTAGAAGTGGTTTTCCCCATCGGGCCTAAATATGGATACAAAGATCCTGCTTCATGCGATGAAATATGCGTGTGTTGGCGACCGAGTCTTCAAAAGTTTACCGATCTGATAATATCATGTACCTTAGGTGAAAGTTTCGATGCAAGTACTGCTAAAAGTTTCGCTGCAAGCCTGGCCGCTCACTCCAAGAATGCTCCGCAGGCATTATTTTACAATCCATCTAAAGTTTATCAGAAGCGAGGTAGCGACAAACAGACAACGTATTTTAAATTTCGGTTTAAAAGAGGAACTTATGATGACGATTTCGCTACATGTACTGATATAGTTCAAGAAATCGACCGTGGTTTTAAAGCAGTGAGCCGATTGCCAGCCAGAGAAAATCCTGCTATTGTGCCTCGTTATATCCGAAAAGGTAGTAAGATAGAGTTCTTGGCATTTAAACCGTGCTTATTTAAGCATAATCTTTCTTTCACTATAGAGAGGTTACTTTGTGTCACGCCTAATAAACCAGAAAATCAAGACGTGGAAGAACTAGTCGACTTAGAAAGATTAGGCGAGATATATAAACAAATAAATGCTGACAAAAATATTATAGTGGATTTTGATGACCTATCATAGAATATTTTCTTTTAAAAATTTTTTTTAGGATTGTATATATTGTAAAGATTATTATGGATGAGAATATTGACGTTAGGCGCCGATTACGTACAGCATTCGACGGGGCAATTTTACAAAAAGAATTTCCTGAAGTCAAGCGAGTCGAGGACATCGAAACGATCGATATCGAAGGTATGACCAAAAAGGGAAAGATGTACTCTGTTTATGCAGAAATTGAAGTCAAAACAGTAGATCTGAAAACGGAACAGACACAATTCGTACATTGTAAATTTTACAAAAAGAATTTCCTGAAGTCAAGCGAGTCGAGGACTTCAAAACGATCGATATCGAAGGTATGACCAAAAAGGGAAAGATGTACTCTGTTTATGCAGAAATTGAAGTCAAAACAGTAGATCTGAAAACGGAACAGACACAATTCGTACATTGTATGTTAAATTAAAAGATACATACACAAAAGATTTAAGAGGATCGGAATCGGATGTGAAACAACAATTAATAGATCGCTTCGACAATATGCTTGATGCAATTGAAAATGTTGAGGGTTCCAGTCTCGTTCTCGAGGAGATACTTAATTTTGAAGTAATTCTAGTAGAAGTTTTACTTGGGGCCGGCGCAGTCCAACTTCCCCAATGGTTAAAAAATAAGCATTGTGTGAGCGATCTTATTCTTCCTTTCGGCAGCGAGAATTGTTTTCAGTATGCCGTCGTTTCAAGTTTAAAGTTGGGCGACGAAGTGTTTCGCAAAAAGAAATGTGGTCAGGTAAGAAGGAACTGGAAGATGTACGCCCCATTTGTCACCGATTACTGTTGGGATGGAATACCATTCCCTACGCCCACCGATGAGGCTGTATTCAAGCGCTTCTAGCAGCAAAATCCAGGGGTCAGACTTCAAGTATTTCAGATCTACGAAAATGATCCCGACCCGTCCGGCATAACTGTCTTGTATAGTGGCTGTAGCGGAGCTCGTTCCGATAGGGGATCTTCCTTTCCGACAGGGGCTCCGCAAGGAGAACAGATAGTGAATATCTCACTGATAGCTGTTGAAGACGGCGGCGGTCACTTCGTACCAATTACTGCATTAAATCGTCTACATAATTCTCATAATAATCGAAAGAATGAGCGCAGACAGAAGTGTATTTGTATGGTTTTTAAGCAAGGTTTTGCATCAACAGAAGAATTGGAAATACATCAGGTGTACTGTGGAACAGAAACGGCTAAGCCAGTTTTTCCTTAGGAAGTGTGTCAATTTGAAGGACATCAGAAGAAGGTGCCCTGCCCCTACGTCGCGTATGCAGATACTGAGGCAATTATTGAGCGGGGCACCGGCCTGCACATTCCAATTTGTATTTCGTATGTTATGATTGAGCGATGGCCAGGCAACCCCTACCGGAACTGTTCCGTAGGGGGCCAAAGTTTTTAGTAAATGAACATTCACAGGTACAGATTGTGTTACAGAATTTCTAAAGGATATGAAGAAAAGGGCTGAGAATTATTCGAAATCGTATTATTGGAAAATAAAACTGATGAAAGATAGATCTAATTACAACAATCCAGACTGTATTGCATCTGGAGATCAAGCCGGATACTGAATAGCGAAGGATGAAAATACTTTTTATTGTGAAAAGTGCCGCCGGTCGAGAACCATTCCTATCTACTTTCACAACCTCAAGGGTTACAATGGTTCTTTTATTTTGAAAAAGTTACATGAAATTGATACTGACACCGGAGAGGGTACCAGACCAGAGCAAAATATCATAGCTAAGACGGGTAATGGTGGAATTATGTGTCTTATGAAAACATTTATCTTTAGTGCCACAATTGTTGTTGGTGGAGAGAGGGAGACAAAGAAACGTTTCTTTTCTATAAAGTTTATGGACAGTGCTCAGTTGATGTCTGGATCGCTCGCGAAGTTGGCAAAGACTGTGCCAGAGGATGGATGGACGGCAGTACCACTTTCATACCCGCACATTCAGCGGGCAAAAGGTTTCTTCCCGTATGAATATTTAGATTCTCTCGAGCGATTGGAAGAGGACCCGCTCCCACCAAGAAAAAAATTTCATAGCGAACTGACGGAAGAGGGGATTTCGGATTCCGATCATGAACATGCATGGGACGAAGTTGGATGTCGGACGATTCGTTATTATATGGAATTATATTGTGAGACTGACGTTCTCCTTCTTGCGAATATATTCGAAAATTTCTGTGACACATGTTTAGAAGCATATAAGTTAGATTTAGCCTACTATATATCGGCGCCCGGCTTGATATGGGATGCTATGTTACTTTATACAGGTAATAAATTTAAACTCATTCAAGATGCTGAGCAGATGAATTTCATCCAGAGGGGAATTCGAGGTGGTATCAGTCAGTGTAATATTCATTACTTACAGACAAATCATCCAGCTTACACTACAGACGAGCCTGGCGGAGCTGGCAGGAATTATGATCCGGAGAAACCGTTAACCGAAATAAAATATCCCGATGCTAATAATCTTTACGGATATGCAATGAGTCAACCAATGCCAATGGGGGGACTTCATTGGATGACGATGGAAGAATTGTTAGAATGGTCTGCTCAGAATGGTGGAGCAGGCTTGGATTGGGGACGCAGCGCTAGATTTCCGCCAAGTTTTCTAAAAGTAGACTTAGAATATCCGGCCGAATTACATGAAGAACATTCCGATCTACCTCTCGCTTCGCATCACTATTAATTTCCGAGTCAGGGTAGTCGACCGCTAGTCTTATGGACAGAGAGAGATACATTATAAGTTGCTTGAATTTTATCTTCCGATGGGAATGCAACTGAAAAAGATTCATCGGGCGCTTGCCTTTGAAGAGGCTCCGTGTCTCAAACAATATATTGACTTTAACACTAAAATGAAGGCAAAGGGAAAGACAGATTTTGAAAAGAATTTCTATAAGCTTATGAATAATGCAATGTTCGGCAAGACAATAGAAGACGTTCGAAAGTACAGAGACTTTAAATTGGTGACGGGTAACAGTAGTACCGATAGTGGCCGTAAAAAGATTCAGAAGTATAATCCAAAGAAGAAACATATAACTCTCATAACTTCCGAAGAGGATGGCGATTCCTGCGACAGCCCTACTGGAACTGAAAAGGGATAAATATGAATATAAAAAGCCAGTTTTCATTGGTGCGGCAGTACTCGAACTTTCTAAGCTGCTTATGTATGAGACACATTACAATTACTTTAGGAAGCGGTTCAAAGGAATACGATTAGCCTACATAGATACTGATAGTTTTATTTACAGTGTACCTCTTTCTTCTGCAGACACATCTTTCAATGATATAGTCCGAGAAGATGTGGAACAGAATGGTGAGAAGTCTATATATGATACTAGTGGTATGAAAGATGTGATGGGAGTTCCAAAGATTAATAAAAAGGTGATAGGTAAATTTATAGATGAGTTGAATGGTGAACCTTTTCTTGATTTTGTCGGCATACGCTCGAAAATGTATGCTTTTAGGACTCCAACATCGGAGACGAAAAAAAATAAAGGGATAAAAGATGTTTGTGTTAGATAACATTTGAACTTTGAAGATTATAAAGATCTGTTTGAAACTGGTGCATTCCGAAGGAAGGAGACCGAGCGGGCACAATTTGTATAGTTTGTACGGAAAAAACCTGTTGAAATCCGTAGTGAAAAGTGTATTAAAATTATGATGGCGCCAAATGATATCAAACGTGTAAAGTTATACAATCCAGACACGGGCGAATGGTTGGCAGAAACATGGCCGATAGGACGGAGTTCCCCTTCGGAACCGTTCCGTAGGGCTAACAGAATTAACTTTCATATCCATTTAATCCATAATGTCGCAAGTAACGCTCTAGCGGTGGACTAAATCCTTCTTGTTTTTGTATTTCTAGTGCCTGATGAAATATGTTTTGAATAAGGTCTGAGGCATGTTCTGTTGTTGGACCTTTTTCTTTTATTTGTGTAAGCAGCTGTTTATATTGAATGTAATTAATGTTTATATGTCTCTCGCCTCTTTGATACTCCTGTTTTTCCTTGTATTACATCAATAATAACACCTGGTATAGGAGTTAAAGCTAAAAAAAACTGGAACTGTCGGAATTGCCGCTATTACAGCTGAACTTACAAGAATTCCCTTAGTCACATTAAGAGCCATATCAATTCGACCCATTAATTTATAACTGCGGCGATATGCAGCGCTAGTTCTTTCGATATAGTCAGCCAACTGTTCAACGCTTTCAACAACTGATTCATGCATTTTTTTACTGTATATGTAAGGGATGATAAAAATAATTGTAGTAATATAGAGAGACAATATGGCAACAGGAGGAGAAGATATACCACTCCAGGATTTCGATAATGCAAATTTAAATGATGATGTTGCTGCTACTGCTGAAACAAACTTTATCGGCGATGACACCTTTGCAAACCCCGAACCTTCCCAGGATAGTCTGCCACAGTTGGATTTTTATACAGAAACTAATCAGATGAGAAAAATTAGAATACAATTGGTTGATAAATTCATGAAATATCATAATATCACTGATCAGTCAGTAAGAGAATATATGATTGAAGTAACTAGACTTAAGGATAGAAAACTGTATTTCAAAAATATCCCACTACAAAGCAAGTTTGGAGAGACATTTTATGCAAAAAATACAATAAAAACAAAACAAGGCGTATCTGAGTTTGTAAGAAATGTATTCGGTGATGAGGCCGTCAGATATCGCTCTAGTGCAGAGCCCGAATATGTGAGTCGTACATTGTATTCTGAAGATGTGAAAAACGATAAAATACCGGCTGAGAAGATGACACCAGACGACATGGGTATATACAAAGATGAACTGACATTCTTACAGCAAGATGATAGCGGTAATGCACATAAAATACAAGCTTTTGAAAATAAAATCGAAAAATGGAACAATCTAAACCCAGAATATAGAGCTATTAATGACGAATTAAGGATTGCGAATATGCGTCTTGGCGAGCTTAACAATGAAAAAGTTAAAATAAGGCTAGAGAAAAGAGAAGTTGAAAAAAACAGTTAAAGGAAATTCCTGAAACACGGGCCCAAGCAAAAGAAAAAGCCGAAAAACTACTAGCTGAACTCACAACAAGAGAAACTAAAATTGTTGATCGAATTGAATATGAACATGATATGATCAGTGAGGCACGTGAAAGTCTGGCGCCGACTAGGTCTCTTCGTGATGTAATTTCCGATCCAGAATTATCACTCAGGCTGAAGCTTACAGAATTATTTAAACGAAATGGTATTACAATCGCTGCAATACTGACTGCCCTTGGAATGACAATATCAACAATTGCCTTGGCTGTGACTAAAGGAGAACGAGGGGCACGAACTGGCGGCTCTGGAGCAGGCCCGCCTAAAATATACACAAAACCGAAAGAAATTGTAAAGCAATTTGGCGAATGGTTAAAAACATTGGCTGCGAAAGGTGCTGCTGCAGGTTTAATCGGTTGCCTCGTTAGTTTTCTATTAAAAACAGCAGGATCAGTTGTCGGATTTATTGCAGAACAGCTAGGGATATTTTTAATAGGTTTAACATTAGTCATAATAAATAAAATTATGTATTAATATATGACTCCGCATGTTTGGTGAAAAGAATATTACAAAGTTTCTTTCTAAAAATAAGGACCTGTTTGGTTTCTCTGTCGAATTGGAATGGTGTAAACTCCGACTAGTAAATCGACATATCCTTTCTAGCAAATCCACGTGCCTGACACAAAGATGATAATATATATCATAACATATTAGCTTTCGTGACGGAATGTCAAAAGACTACCTTCTTTAATCAACTAGAATTCATAAACGTGTTCCAAGAGGTTGATAATGATGACCTGGAGGTCCAATATTTACAAGAATATTGGGTTCTTCGATTGATTCGCGACACAGGTAATCAATTTCTCTTTCAGTCAGATGGAAATATTTATGTAAAGTTGTGATTTATTTTTGAATTTTTCTTCTGAGTTACTATATACGCGAAGTGAAACTTAAGATGTGATTTATTTTCTTTTTAACTGTAATTTTTTTTCTTTTACACTGCTATATACATTACACGAAAATGGGATACAATAGATCATTATTACCGAATTTCAGCAACCGAATACCGCAGGGAACGAAGTCAGAAATAACTCATCATGTGATTGCTCATAATCCAAGTGAGGCAGATCCAGGCCAGACACTTATCATACAATGTCCAAAGATAGAAAGCGGACTAGTACTAGTTCAAAATACTTTCGACCTGGTTTTTGATCTCAAAATAACGGGACATGAAGATAACCGAGTAGTATAAAATGTTGCAAAAAATATAATCGAGCGTATGGTCCTCACATTTGAGGTGCAGGCACTTTTCAATTTGAATAAATATAACCTTATTGAATGTTATCGTGATCTCTTCAAACATAAAAAGGAGAGAACGAACATGTAACTGTACGGAGTTCAGAATGAAAATCTAAGAAAATTGAGAAGTGGCGTGGCCAATGCAGATGCCGCTGTCGTTGATGATAGTTTACTTTTTGACACATATAAAACAAAATATGCAATTCGTCTGTTTCATCCCCTAATAACAGGCCATGGGGTTACATATCCATCAGCATTAGGTAGTCATATCGAATGGGAAATTACGTTGGCACCCGCTTCCCAATTACTTGTCAGTAATAATGTTGTTACACCCAATTATAAATTCAAAAACATTCAAATGGAATACTAAACAATCTCTGATCAAACACTCGCGAGAGAAACTGCTGGTTATTACAACAGTGAAAAAAGTTACCTTTACGAACATTTACATTATTTTAGAACAATCCCATTCAAAGAATCAACAACGGTTTTCAATGAAAATATTAATGTACCACGACGTAGCATGAGAGGTATCGTGATACTCTTCACTAAAAATCAGAATCATTCAGAACTGAATAGCGAACTTTTCTTTAATCCATCCATTGAATCTGTATCTATAATGATTGAGGGTATTGCGAAGAAAATATACGCTCAGAAGATGTTACCAAGACAATTTTGGACAGAAACAAAACGGTATTTTGCTGAAGATCAAGATTGTTGTGAAATTGATATAGATGAAGTCGATTATTTGAAGAATAAATTTTGTCTGTTTATCGATCTGCGTAGCTTTAAAGATATTGAATTTCATGGAAATAGTCTAAGAGTAATGAACACAAAAGATGGTATACAACTTGAAATAATAAAAATGGATACATCAGTGAAGGGTGTCGACGCTCGAGATGATAATTTATTTGCTCATGTTTATGTTATCGGTGATGCAATGGTCTCCGTTGAGAATAGTAGATTAAAGTCTATACTATTTTAGTGAACTCCCGAGTTTAAAATATTCCATAGAAATTCAGACCTCAGTCATTACAATCCGTAGGAAAAATTCTTCACATATTTACATCAGCTAGACTCCGGTTCCAAAGAGGTAGCTACTTACGTTACTTCCGTCAGTGTGCTTCCGTCAACTGACTGCAACACGGGTAAAAAAGCCCCTTTATATAGACGTAGATCCATAGGGATTCCCACGGAATTCCTCTTTATATAGACGTACATGTCTATACATGTCACGTCACTTACAATACGTCGTTTGGAAACAGTTTATAAATAGCCCTTACAGAACCGTTCCGTAGGGAGCTGCTACATACCACGGAATTCCCCACTAAATTATTTTTAGATCACCACCCGCATCATTGGAAATTCCAAAGGGTTGCTATGGTTACCGCACTGACATGTAGCGACATGTTCCTTTATTGAAGGGGGCTACAGGGAGGGGAATTTTCCTCTCCTCCCTTTAGCTGTTTCAGGTAAATTATCCCAGTTGTACACACTTTATATACTACTTTCATCAATATGCAAAAAAAAATAGTTGTTCATATTTTCAGCAAGAATGATGAATGTAAAACCTGCAATTGTTATAATGTATACTAAAAGTAATACTAATTCATATGAATTTATGGTTCAGACTACAAGCTGCAACAACACCGCGCATGCACTAACAAAATTTGTCTTAATTTCAGAAAGCAGTGTCTGATGTCGCGCGTGCAGCTATGTATAATAACAAACCTGACATCGGGATTAGCACTATTGGAAGTCGGTTAAAATTAGTTGATAAACAGGATTCAGGATAAAAAGACTTTACAGTTACAGCTAATGGAGCATTTAACTTAACAGAGACAATGCTCAGGACTATTGTAATTTGCTATCACACTGTACATGTGTTACATTATGTAGTGGTATGATTATTATTATCATTGTTTATTATGAAGAAGTTAAACCAGGAAAGTTAAAATTTAATGTGATTGACCTATGTTGCTTTTTTCTGTGTTTGTTTTGGTTCGTTTTGTTTTTTGCTGGCTGGCTGGAAGGTTTTTTATCAAAAATCGAAGGACGGCAAACAAATAATTTTTCTTTCAATGGCCTAACATAAAGTAGATAGAATATACATTTTTTGAGTTTTACGCAATCAAGACCAAGGGATGAAGATGTTTATTGTTAATTGATCGCATGTATACAATTCCAGTAATATATTTCTCTCAGTTCCTGTCAGTCTTTCTCTCTCTCGCATACGGCCAAAGATATCTACCACACACCATCTCCTGATTCATTTTGGAAAAAGACCAAATCAAGTGTCCACTTCTTTATGCACTTGAGAGAATGAAACTTTGTAATTATATCACGGATAATGCATACTTAAATACCATTATTCTTGCTACTGAGAAACGTCTAATATGACGAGCGCATAACTGAAAAGATAATAATATAAATAAAATCTGAGTCTTGTTGAATTAAAAAAAACTATAATTTTTATGTATTACTGAAAGATATAATGGCGTCACAGAAATCTATATCTTATAAGATGATACTGTCTTTAGCTGTTGGATGTAAAGTTTATAAAGTTTTTACTATACAACTTCTCTTCTGATTTAATCATTTTTTCTGTATAAAAAATATTTTAAAAAGGTCAGAATTTTCCAAAGCGCGAAATAGGTCAGAAGACAAAACACACACAAGAACACATGCACACATACACACTTTCTCTATCCCTCTTTCCCTCTGTTTCAATCTCTCAGACACACTCAAAAAACACAAACAATTGCATTGTAATGGGTTTACCATGGTCTAAGTCTAATTATGAATTTTGATCTATAATGCGTGTCGAAAAGACTTCACACGACAGTTTTGTTTTCCTTAAAGTTTCTCAATCAATGGGGCCCTCTGCTATACTTGGTCTTATAACTAAACGCTATCAATAAATTATCTTTCTTACAACACACTTGCAGCTCCTTATCCAGCCTCATATATATATATATATATATATATATATATATATATATATATATATATATATATATATATATATATATATATATATATATATATATATATATATAAATTATTTATTCAGGATTCTTGATAAACATTTTACAGATCGCAATGTTTATACCTGAAAATTTTACAGGAGAGAAGAGTTACGCATAGATATCAATATCTTATCTTTCTTACAACAGACTTTCAGCTCTTAATCAAGCCTCACAATCAATATTGACGATCGTATACTAGTTTTTATACTGTGTAAGACATGCAAACTGCAAGTTTTAGACGATGCCAACGGATTAATTATTCCAAAGAAACAAAACAATATGCATAAATATGGGCAACTTACGCAGTGTTCGCTCGGTATCAAGACAAAGAGAGCATTCTTTCTACCTTAGAAAATAACAAGCCTCCTTAACTTTAGTCAGGTTTTTCAGAGCCCAATCTGTTGGAAAGAAAAAAAATTGGATGGACCCTAAACCCACTAACTTATAAAAATGTGAGGTCGACTTTTGCCTTCTTAATTATATATATATATATATATATATATATATATATATATATATATATATATATATATATATATATATATTAATAATCGCAATCATACCAATCCATAATCCAATGACAGTAGGTCGGAATTCGCAATTATATACATATATATATATATATATATATATATATATATATATATATATATATATATATATGTATATATATTTTTATTTTTTTATTCAGAATTTATGATAAGCATTATATATAATAGCACTTAGATTTAGGTAATGTGCCAACCATATTTTGGTTTGATGAGGGATGCTAATCAATTATATGCAGGTGCTTTACCTTTGTGTATTGATCCTCAACTGCCGATGACTATGTCAACGATTCTACAGAAAAACCCAAGGTTATTAATTTGAAGAGCGAATGGCATATCATAATACATTTCGCTGTATGACACTTGTAAATCGATAATCAAATGGAATTGAGACCACTAACTAGGAAAACTTCATTACCAGTTGTAACAATAATAGTTATATCAGGTCGTATTGCTGTTGTTGTGAAAGATTCTAAATCTGCTTCAAACATATCTGGAGTTCAAAAGGTGTCTTCTATGACAATGCGAGAGCTGTCATTCACAGAAGTTTGCTGGACTATCAAATAAACAATTCTATTGTGTCGATCTTGATGCATTCTTTGGTATTTTGTACATCCATTGAATACGTGTGAAACTGTCTCAGTTGGGTGATTTCACAAAGTACACCGTTTATTATATTGTGTAGGGTAGTAAGTGAGAGGAGACTGTTACATTCTTACAGATGTTATCTGCATCTGATGGTAAGACAAATAATACTATTATAATCGCAATCATACCAATCCATACTCCGAAGACATTAGGTCAGAATTCGTAAGACAATAGCTGTAAACATAGTCACAAAACAGCACAAAACAGACAGTAAATAGAAGGTACACAAACAAAGTCATATTCATGAAAGAAAGATATATGGACCTTTGGCCAGAAGACCAAGAAGTGATGTCAGGTGTTTCGAAAATAGTAAGCGCATCCTGCCCCACATTCGGCACCCACCATATATCAATCTGTAAGTCAGATAGGTAGTGGTCACTAACTAAGGCCAAATATCACCGATGCCATCAGCAATCATTTGTCGAAGAGAGATATTGTATTTATCTACCAGCTTGCGATACCTGCCAAGAAAGCGTTTGAATGTAGAGACAAGTCTTGCTCTGGTGTAACCTTGATTTAAAAGTTTGTAAGAGAGACTGCCATGTCTCTCTACAAAATCACCGTATGAACTGCATGCTCTTGCATATCGAATAAGCTGGGAAATGTATACCCCATAAGCTGGTGAGAGTGGAATATTACTGATGAGGTGTTGAAAATTGATTATACTAAAGTTGAAATCATCTCTCTTGTCATATAGCATAGTAGAAAGGTGACCATTGGAGTCAAATTCAAGTAAAATGTCCAGATATGAAGCAGAAGAGGCCGCTTATGTAGTTTCTTTAATCTCCAATTCTGGAGGATAAATCATAGCGAGATAGTTGCTGAATTCAGAGTTATTCATTGAAATAACATCGTCTATGTATCTATATGTTAGGTTGAAAGTTCTAGCTAGAGAGACCTTTTTCTGTTTGATTAGGTTCTGGATAAATTCTGCCTCGCATGAGAACGGAAATAAGTCGGCAAGCAAGGGAGCACAGTAAGTGCCCATAGGAATTCCCATTCACTGTTGGAAAATGTGTCCTCCAAATTCTACAAATGTGTTGTCAATGAGGAAATCAAGCATACTGATAAATTCTTTCTCGGTATAAAACAATTTAGCGTTAGTAACATTTTAAACAAAATATGTAGAATTATACCCTAATACTACATATTTTTAATGGCGTGAACCGTTTTTGTAGCAAAATGCTTTGTTGATGATGTTTTTCAAGCGTTCTTTCAATTTATCATGTGGTATTGTGGTATACAATGTGGAAAAATCGAAAGTTTTAATAGATGTTATTTTCGAAACAGATCTTGATTTCAAATTTTCCAAGAGTTCCTTTGAATTTTTTAATATCCACATATGATTTATACCACTCCGAGAAAAGACAACATCACAGTTTGCTTGAAGTCCCCGTTTCACAGTACAAAGAACAGAAGTCAGTATCTTCGATAACTCTGTTGTTGAACATTTTGAAGATCCTGCGAAAAACCTAGCTTTGTAAGGTGTTTTGGAGTTTTGGTATCCAGTATAAGCTAGGCAACTTATTATGGTCATCCTTTGTTGTAATATTAAAATTATCCATGAAGGACTTATGGTTTGCCAAAATTTCAGATTTGTTGAACATTGATTGTCTGTAAGTGCAGTTGGTGGAGGTCTTAGTTATAGCAAGTTCGTCTATAAGACATTCAAAATAATATTTCTTACAGACAAATACAATGTTATTGGCAGCTTTATCAGCAGGGACGACAACATATTTGTCATAGATATCATTCAAACACTTAACAGCATCAGGATCTTTAAATACAGAATAGGGTCTTCTGCAAACATGTGATTTTAGTTGACCAATACGGCCACGCACTATTTTCCTCACAGATTTGACCCCTTCTGACAGTGTGTCCAACTCTACATCCTCCCTTTTAGCCCATATCCTGGCATATTCTTCAACAGAGTCCATAATGATCTTAAAATTATGGTTCCAGTTGATCCTGCGAGGTTCTCTGAACTTAGGTCCACAAGATAATATCTTACGAAGGTGGTGATGTTCAACCAAGTTCAGATCACCAGTGATGACATGGCCAAACGGAGTATATTTGAAGGGAGATGTAGTGCAGTCACAGGAAGCTGGTGATTAAAGGAACTAATAAATTTTTATGTGCCGCAATGCCTTATTGTAATTGAATATTTTATTGGAGATTGTCTTGGTGTACTGATATGACAGAATAGGTACAGACTGGTTCTTAAGGTATACAGGTATAGTTATTGTAACCTTTTTGTTGAAAAGTATATTGCTGATATTAATGGCATCAATTCCTTTGTTAGTAAATGGAAGATGTATGAAATGACGATAATCATCAGTCATAGGTTCAGCACGAACAGGCTTGTATGGTCTGTATAGTGCAATATCAGCAATGATACTGACCAGTCTGTACGGTTGTTTGTTCGGATCTGTCAAAGACAATCCCAATGCATAGGCATGCAACCTTCTCAAGTCCTTGATGGAAAGAGCAAATAATGAAGTACAAATGTGAAGGAGACCTAAAGACTTGTGCAATAAAAGAAGCAGTTCATGAAATTTGTCACGGCAGTTGGAGGTAGATGTATCCAATTTGAGCCAATGGTAAAGCCTATGTCCATGACTACTATCCTTTAACTTTAAGTTTAGAAGACAGCAATTTGAGAGTTTATGATCAACATCACTTGCTTCGCGGACTTTTCGGCCCTGTGACAGATTTTCTTTCCATTTTGTTGTCACAGTGAGTATGCTATTTTTGAGTTTGTTGTTGTAACCGAAACTTCATCATCGATGTTATTGTTAGAGTGTAATTGATGTCATCATCTCCTACTCGTAAACGTATACCTTCCCGTACACACAGCTCGTTCAGATGTACCCGATCAAACTTTGGCCACTAAACTTTAGAGCATTTTTTCCGGTTTTCCTTGGACGTTTCATAACCAGCGAATGAATTGCCTTCACTAGTTGACGTAGACGCCATTGTCACTGTTCTCTTTTGCATATGAAGATGTAACGATGATCGTGCAGTATTTCTGGCCTGCATATCATCTCTACTTTACACGGATAATTTGAATGATATGTGTTTGTTTGAATATATTGTCATGGGATTCGAAATCCCAAAACCTCCATCAGACCGCTGGCAAAATATATATGAACCAGTTGATGATCTGTTAAGACATACCCGGCTTCTCACATACGATACTATTTGATCTTCAAGTTCTTTCAAATTACGTACACTGAAAGCTACGTTTGCGAAATAGAAGTTGAGGTTTGGGCAACACATGATATTTGGCTGATGTCGATAAAGGCGAGGCGTCTATCTTTTCGAGGGTATCTTTAAAATCTTTGATGATTTGTAGCTGAAGTGTGAGTAATATTAATATGGTATCCAAGATTTGTGTATGACTGATCTCTCCAGTACACAGGTAATGCGGCACCTTGGATGTTGAGCAGGATGTCATCAGTATTATCTTTGATAATCTAGTTCTTACCTTTTCTTTTCCCCGCATAGAACAGCACCCTTTCGATGTTTTCCCCCATTCCAGTTGTCGTCATAAACTCGTCGGTTTTCCTTACTGCCTCAGATATATCCTACCTATGTATTCCTGACGCACTGACATCGCCGATATAACCTTGTACTTTGTTAGGGATTGACGCCGGTTCGTATTGGTTTTCGATACAACAGAACCACTTATCGATGCTCTGTTCGAACACAATTACGCTCAATGGACATCCTTCAATAATCCCTTTACCACGTCTTAAAGGCTTTGTCAGTCCATTGGTGGGTGGCTTGATTTTAAATGTTGAATTTATTTAGATATCCTACGTTATGTCGAGGAAAGTTTGTTTATATCCTTGTTGTTATCCGGTTCATCATGAAATCATGGTCATATATATATATATATATATATATATATATATATATATATATATATATATAT